>CAUYQV010040129.1:0-18778 GCA_963574575.1 Galagoides demidoff
TGTGATGCCATGGTACTCTACCGAGGGTGACATAGTGAGATTCTGTTGCAAAAAAAAAAAAATGCAGTTTATGAGTTGTGCTAGTTGCATTTAGTAGCTGCCATATTGGGCAGCACAGATGCAGTTTCATCAGTGCAGAGATTTCTACTGGACAGTGATGTTGACAGTAATTAGGATGGACATCATTACATGTCTACTTCATTGTAGGGATCTTCAAAGTTAAACAAGCTCTTATAGACCAGCCAGAGAACCAAATTAGCATTTATATGGAAAGATGTACCTTCACATAAATGAAAATTTGGAGGAATACATGTTGGCGTCTGCCTGTGTCCCACCACGTCCCTGCTACTGGGTTTGGTACGTCTCTCCCACCATCTTTCTTTCCCGTTTGGAATCCACTTTTGCTAGTCTCTTCAGTATGCTGCTAATTTTTTTTTTTTTTTTTTGAGACGGAGCCTCAAGCTATCCCCCTGGGTAGAGTGCCTTGGCCTCACAGCTCATAGCAACCTCCAACTCCTGGGCTCAAGCAAGTCTCCTGCCTCCGCCTCCCAAGTAGCTGGGACCACAGGCACCCGACACAACGCCCGGCCATTTTTTGTTTGCAGCCATCATTGTTGTTTGGCGGCCGGGGCTGGGGATTCAAACCCGCCACCTTAGGTGTACGTGGCTGGCACCTTAGCCGATTGAGCCACAGGCGCTGAGCCAGTATGCTGCTAATTTTATCTGTAATAGGCAGATACTCATTCTTACTTTTTTGTCTTCTTATACATAAAAAGCACACCTTGTGGAATTGTCCTGTGTCTTACTTTTGTCATTTAACCGTAGAGCAGTGGTTCTCAACCTTCCTAATGCTGTGGCCCTTTAATACAGTTCCTGTGGGTTGAGACCCACAGGCTGAGAACCACTGCCATAGAGATCTAGGAAATCTCTCTAACCTAATGGAGATATGCATGGAGGAGATCCCACTGGGAGACAAACACTCCAGTCAGCTTGTGCCCCCGTCCCTCAGGCCTCACCTTCACTAGGATATAACTGTGCAGAATCATGAGGTTGGTGGCCATCTCTGAGGGGATTTTGATCTTCTGGGATTTGAGCTCTGAGTACATACTGAAGAGGACATCATGTGCATTCCGATAGTTCCCTTAAAAAAACGTGGTAAAATGACATTATTGCAAAAGATGAAATCTGAGGATGTTCTATTGACCCTCATCTTTTTTTCTTGTAGAGACAGAATCCCACTTTATTGCCCTTGGTAGAGTGCCGTGGCATCACCCAGCTCATAGCAACCTCCAACTCCTGGGCTTAGGCGATTCTCTTGCCTCAGCCTCCTGAGTAGTTGAGACTATGTGTGCCCGCTGCAACGCCTGGCTCTTTTTTGTTGCAGTTTGACTGGGACCGGGTTTGAACCTGCCACCCTTGGTATATGGGGCTGGCGCTCTCTGGGCCCTCATCTTACAAGTAGATTGTGTTGATTGTTACTGGCAATGCTGGCTTCATTTCTAACATACAGTTAACTCTGCAGTGTTTCCTATTTTAATTGATAGACACAAAGCCAGCTGGCCACAAAAAAATAGTGGTGTCCTCTTAGACGTCGTCGTCTTCTTCTTCTTCTTTTTTTTTTTTTTTTGCCATTTGGCTGGGGGTAGGTTCAAACCCGCCACCCTTGGTATATGGGGCCAGTGCCCTATTCCCTGAGCCACAGGCGCCACCCAACACCTTCCTCTTCCCCAGGGGACCCACTCAGCTCCAGGTACACTGGGCTGTGGATTTGTGGATCCAGCCACCCCATTGCCTCCTTGTTTCAGCAGCACACATCAGGATTCCTGCTGAGCCCTCCTTCTGACATCAAGCTTCACTCTAAGCCCGAACACCTCAAGGCCATGCTGCAGCATAAACCCTTCCAAGGTTTCAAGGTTTGCTTGGAAGAATCACAAGTCGGGGGAATAATAATTCTCCCCCCACCTCCCTACTTAGGCACTGGGAGTGCTCCAAGGGCAAGTCCTGCCCAGCTTCCCAGGCCAGCCTGCCTTCCCCTCCTGCTCTGTGTGCACTTCCTTTCCCAGCCCGTGCCTCCCCCACCTGTCCCCTTGTCTGTCCTGGCTGAAGCTTTTGTTGCCTTCTCTTATCTCCACCTGCCACCCACCATCTTCCCCACCCCAGAATACCCTGGATCCCCTTTCCCGGGCCCATCTCAGCATATTTCTTTCTATTCTAGCATTTGCCATCCTGTATAAAAACTCTGAATTTATTTTCTGACTCTCTCATCAAATCACAACCCTTGAGGGCTGAGCTGCAGCTAAGTCTTCTCTGTGTCTTGAGCTCCTAACATGTCTCTGACAGCCAGTAGCTATTAGATAAACATAAGCTGAATAAAATAATGCCTTATTTTGCATGTTGTCTAAAATTGTGTTCCATACTTATGAACATGTCTTGCAAAAATGAGTGAAGAAATCAGACTAGTTCTGTAACTAATTCAATATTCAATAAATATTCACAGCGCCAGGCATGGTGGCTCATGCTTATAAGCCCAGCACTATGGGAGGCAGAGGTGAGACGACCACTTGGCGTTAGGACTTTGAGACCAGCCTGAGCCTGAGCCTGAGAGCGAGACCATGTCTCTACAAAAAGTAGAAAAATTAGTCCTAGGGACTGAGGAGGCTGAGGCAGGAAGATGTCTTGAGCCCAGGAGTTTGCAGCTGCAGTAAGCTATGATCATGCCACTGCACCCTAGTCTGGGTGACAAGCAAGCTCTGTCTCAAAAATAAATACTTAGAGTGTGCACATGAGCAGAATCATTCTGAAGGTACTGTAACAGTTCCTGTATATTATGAAGAACGAGGTCCTCGGTGGCGACTGTAGCTCAGTGGGTGGGGCACCTGCCACATACATCGAGTCTGATGGGTTTGAACCCGGCCTGGGCCAGCTAAAACAATGACAACTACAGCAACAACAACAACAAAATAGAGCTGGGCATTGTGATGGGCACCTGTAGTCTAAGCTACTTGGGAGCCTGAGGTAATCGCTTAAGCCCAAGAGTTTGAGGTTGTTGTGAGCTGTGACACCACAACACTATTCAGGATGACAGCTTGAGACTCTGTCTCAAAAAAAAAAAAGAACGAGGTCCATAATGGCACCACATAATTATCTTCCATCTTTCTTTAAAAAAATATTCTTTTCTTTTTTTCCATGTGCTAGTCTAAAATTGTCTTCTATCTTCTAATTCCCTTTATATTGTTAGGGCCAAATATATAGAATAGAAGGAAAACGCTGTGAACTGCAGAGGTCAGAGACCACGCTGTCCAAGAGACAGAAACTCAGGTTGTGTGGAGGAACAGGGATAGTGTGAGTCAGTCATTAGCCTCTTGTGCTTCTCAGAAATCTTGAAACAGCCATCTCCCTTAGTTTTTCAGGTTAAAATTTAGCCTGTGTTAGAAACTGGCTACTGTTTCTAAGGCAGAAAAGGGGTTGTGGCCTGCCTGTACTACTGTCTGGCGAGAAATGCATCCATATCACAGACCCACCTGAAGACTGCTCTTCCCTGGCGATGATAATGGCCGTCCGGGCAGCTTCTCGGTATTGTTTCAGAGCCATGTACAAGCGGAACAGGTATTTGGCATCCTGACATACAAACCATTAGAGAAACATCATTTTCTTCATTAGCTAAGAGAAACACCTAGAATTTTGCATTTCAGTTAGAACCATGCTCATCTCCCAGTAACTAAAAATTAATACTGATTTTATTATTTATTTATATATTTTTTCGAGATAAGAATCTCACTTTGTTGCCCTCGGTAGAGTGCCGTGGTATCATAGCTCACAGCAACCTCCAACTTCTGGGCTTAAGCAATTTTCTTGCCTCAGCCTCCCAAGTAGCTGGGACTATAGGTGCCCACCACAATGCCCAGCTATTTTTTTAGAGACGGGGTTTCGCTCTGGCTCAGGCTGGCCTCGAACCTGTTAGCTCAGGCAATCCACCTGCCTCAGTCTCCCAAGTGCTTGGATTACAGGCATGAGCCACTGCGCTCGGCTGATACTGATTTTAAAAAGTCAACAACAGGGCAGGGTACAGTGAGTGCCTCATGCTTGGAATCCCAGTACTTTGGAAGGTGAAAGCAGAAGGATCCCTTGAGGCCAGGAGTTTGAGAGCAGCCTGGGCAAAAGAGCAACACCCCATTCTCTACAAAAAAAAATAAGAAAAATTAGCCAGAGATGGTGATGCGTGACTGTAGTCTCAGCTATTTGGGAAGCTGAGGCAAGAGGAGTGCCTAAGCCCAAGAAGTGAAATTCCTGTGAGCTCTGACGGCACCACTGTACTCCAGCCTGGGTGATAAAGCAAGGCTCTGTCTCTTCAAGAAAGAAAAAGAAAAAAGGAAAAAACAAAAGCCAATGAATAATGAATTAGTTTATTTATCAAATATTTGTTCATAGTTTAATACGGGGCCAGGAAGTATTCTAAGTACTTAATATCAGCTCATTTAAATCCTCATACCCACCTTAGGAGAAAGGCACTATTATCAATACAGTGGGGAAGTGGCAGAAGCAGGATTTGAACCACAGGATGTGAGTCTGTGCTCCTGATCCTGCTCCACAGAGTCTCTCTCAGGTGTTTGGAAACAACATATTCTTAGGTAATGTACCAACGTTGCAAATTTTTTTTTTTTTTTGAGACGGAGCCTCAAGTTATCCCCCTGGGTAGAGTGCCATGGCATCACAGCTCATAGCAACCTCCAACTCCTGGGCTCAAGCGAGTCTCCTGCCTCCGCCTCCGCCTCCCAAGTAGCTGGGACCACAGGCGCCCGCCACAACGCCCGGCTGTTTTTAGGTTGCAGCCATCATTGTTGTTTGGCGGGCCTGGGCTGGGGATTCAAACCCACCACCTTAGGTGTACATGGCTGGCGCCTTAGCTGATTGAGCCACAGGCGCCGAGCCCTAAGTAACATTCTTGACTAAAAGGAAGCAGGGCTCCTTGGAGAAATGGCTGATTCCAGAGTTGAGAAAGGATGAGATGAATCTGAAACATTTTATCGTGCCAGAAAGAAAGTGTGTGGAACAAGTGGGATGGACACAGGGTCAACTGAAAGGCTTCCCACTGGCAAATCTGGGAATCCATTACATAAGAACTCATTGCCAAATACAGTGCACGGTCCTGAATTAGACTCCAGACCAGGAAAAAAAATAGCATGAAGACACTGAGTCAACCGATGGAAAGTGAATATGGTGTGTGGATTAGATAATGACATTGTCCCAAAGACAAAATTCCCTAATTTTGCTCATTATACTCTGGTTTAAAAAAAAGAGACTGTCTTTGTTTTTAGGATATACACACTGTAGCATATAGGGGCAGAGAGGCATTTCTCCAGTTACTCTCAAACGGTTTAGTAAAAACATGCGTATCTATGTAAACCAAGACTAGTAAAGCAAATGATATGATGCAAGACAACAGCCGAATCTGAGTAGAAGGCGTAAAGAAGTTTCTGATAGTATTCTTGCAACTTTCTTTTGTGAATGTGAAATCACATCAAAATCAAGTAACAAAAAACTCTGAGAAGGGTAACTGACCACCTCCTCTCAATGTCGCACAGAGCAGGCTCAGGGATGAGCATTAAGTGACAATAAATAATGATAAGATTATATGGCTTTAAAAAGACGAAATATAAAAGTCCCAGTGAAAAGTATCTCTTTAGGGTTTACATTTTTTTCCATTTATTATAGTTACCTCTCGTATGTGAGAAACTTCCTGTTCTCTGCAGGTGTTAACGATCACTGCCTTGAACTCCTATTGGCTTGCCCTTGGCCTTGATTTGGTCTCCATTACTTGTTATTTTGAAATGTTCTGTTTTTATGTACATATCCCACCACCTTCAACCATTTCGTATTTCCAGTAGCTTAATCAGTGTCCTAAACACGCCTAACTAGGCTTACTAATTAGCTGTTCATATTACGGTGTTTTAGCTACTAGTTTAAGAGACAGAACTTCATAAAGTAATTTCTACCAAAAGTGCTACCTGAAGTTTTCTTCCTGTAGTTGTTCCAGTTGTAACTGGGCATGGAAATACTTTTTTGCAACCATTGTATTTGGATCATCAAAAGAGCCGTCCAGCTGGTCAAGCTTCTCATTCATCAGCTCATTTTCAGAAACTAGTGAATTTTTTTCATCTTGAAGTGCAGTCACCTAAAACAAATATCCAAGTATACATATCAATAGCAAAAAAAAAAAAACCTTTTAGAGTCCAGAGTTCTGGATTCTAAATCTGATTATGCCATTAAACAGCTTGACTAAGTGATTTCTAAGGATCTTTCCAACTCTGGAATGCTGAGCCCAGCAGGTTTGAATCAAAGAGAAGAAATCAAATCAACCCATACACATATGAAGAAAACAGTGCACTGCTATCTTTAAAGTATTATACTTGACTTAATTTCAGGAAGAAAATGTTTTTCAATCTCTAAAATTTGACAGATAAATAGGACTTAAAAAAATTAATTGTTTTAAGGTAAAAACTAATTTTGAGAATGTTGTCTCCTACTAAGCCAAAATATACACACGCATATTCACAGTTATCAGTTTTGGTTTATAGACAAAAATTATCAGTCACATTATCTCATATTTGGGGAACAAGCACGCTTGGTTGGTGAGTAACGGACAGCTAAACTGCTTCCTTCTGTACATTTACACTGTTTGCTTGAGACTTAGCAGGGGTAAAAACATCCTAAGCGTAGAATCACATCAATGACAGTACTTTGACACACTGACACGATCTGAGCTAGTAACAGTAAAATCAGATGATTGCCCTGAACATAGTACAGAACACAGAAATTATATACACACACGTTCAAACTCGGCATGAAAGACTTTGTGTGCACATGTGTGTGCGTGCATGAGACAGAGCATGTACTTGAATCACTCGGGGTGAGGAACCACTACATACTTCTATAAATTACCTCACTCAATAATCACGCCCATATTAAGAAGTAGAGACTTTAGTTTACCATTTAAAAAAAAAAAAGAAAACTGAGTGCTGATGGAAATAGTTGAAAGTCTACAATCAATAGGATGATTTTCTCAAAGGAAGAGTTAGGCCAGCAATGTTCAACTGTCAGAGAAAAATACCACATATTTATGAAATTCATGCTCAAATATTCAAGCCTATAAGAAATCCTTTGTATGTTCCCTCCATGAAAAGAAATCCAACCTACAAAAACACATTACCAATTAATCAATTAAAAAAACTTTTTGTAGCGTAATGAGAAGGCTCCCTCAGGCCAAGCCTCCTCGGCGTACCTGCATGTCCAGCTCTTCACACCTCTGCCTCAGCTCCTCTTTTTCTGCTAGTGCTTCCTGAAGCTCTTCCAAGGCCTTTTTAAGCTGAAACATAAAATGGCCAAATTCTTAGTAAATTATGTTATGGCACAAATAAAAAAAATATTTTTTTCTCCCAACAGACATATGCGCTGATACTAGGAATAGTTCTTAAGTTTTTCCATTTACCTTTTCAAAAGTGAGTCTCACTTTGTTGTCAGTATGTGAATATTTATGTAGCATCATTAACATTTAAGTCTATGGTCCCAAAGAAATAAATGTTTTTTGTAAATCCTGGTGAAATATTTTTAAAAGTATTAAAGAAGGCACTGTTTAGTTTCCCCACAGGAAAAGAAAAATTCTCAGAAAGAACACACAAGATGTTTACTCATAAATAAATTTTTATTTAAAAAGTTTAATGTGAAATACTCCTTGAGATGACTGGTGACACTCATGAAAAAACAGATGTCCAAAAACAGAACATATACAGTGCTTGATGAATTCACCCACAACCCAGACTGGGTTAACCCTGGGGAGAGAGCACCTCTCCCTGGGACCAGCCCTGAAATACAACCAGTGCCTGGAGCTATGGGGACAGTACAGTGTCCCTGAGCATTTTCTTCAACATTAGGTGAGAGGATGGCAACAGCGACAAAATCATATTGTCTTTTTAGATAAATTAAAAGAGCAGAGTTGTTAAGAATTGTAATTGTACAGCGATATGGCAAGGGTCCAATACACATCAGAAGTATCAAAAAGAAGGTTCACCACCACCCAACTCTCCAAACATCATCACAAAAAACTCTGGAAACCAACCCTGCTACATTCATGAAGAAATGCACAATACTGTTCAGTTGGGATCCTGCGGTAAAATAAAATAAATTCCATGGAAGAAATTCTCTTTTGTAAGCTTCATGACAGTGATTGGCAAAAACCTGTATCAATGTTTTCAGTATTTTCCTTACACATGAAAGACCCACCTGTTGCTCTAATTCTCCAACGGCATCATTTGCAGGAGAGCTCAGTATTTCTTTGCTCATCAACTAGGAAATTAGAATAATAAAATTTAGTACATCACCCCAAATTTGGAGCACTTAAGGAATATTCAAAAAAAATTAATGTGATATTTATGAAGTAAAAACATACTTACTTGAAAGGATAATAAAATGATTTATACTTAGTTTTTCCTTGCCTTAGTATGATGATCCTTAGAATATTATTCAAATAAAAATGTCATGAGGTTCAATGTAAATAAAACAACACTGGACCATGTTAGTGAGGACATTCTAAGTGTGCTGTACTTGAAATATGTACAGTCAAAATATTCATGGACTGAAAGATGTCCATATAATTCTAAAAGACATTACTGAATAAAGTTAAATGAACACATAAAATAACTTTTAAATTGTGATTTTTATATAAAATACTTTTAAAATATGGCCTTAACTAAGAGATATAGCAAAATTCTTAATTTGAGAAGCTATCTTAAAAGTAGAAATTATAGTTTAAAAAAATACTGCAAAATACCTTTTTTGCTTATGAAAGGCACGTTTACTTACGTATAGTGATGCTTTGAAGTCAAATCAACAGTGCAAATTTAAAGTATACGGACTGTGGAAGTGTGATGTCTCCCTCTAAATAATGCTCTACCCAAACTGTTTTCCTTACCCACCTCTAATCCTACTTTCTCCTCCTGTCTCCTCTGCACTCCACTTCATCTCAGCCTGTTAGCCTGATCTGAAACATCAATACTACACTATGTGGATTCTGGATCCCGGCTCAACTTAGATAACTACACTTGCCAGTTACCTGGCTCCAAGACTAAGGTCACCACCTTTGCTCACATACGGAACATTCTGAAAATGCATATGGTCTATGTAAAATAAAACCTCAGGAAAGACTGCTGGAATTGGCAGGAAAACAGAAGAAATAAAAATTCCCATCTGATCAGAGGTTGTTCACCCTACTTTTTCAGCATAGTTGAAGTTATTTGAAGGAACCTGACAATATTAAGTTATCAACCAACTGTGGAAACATCCAGGTAGTAAAATTAAGCATAAAGGCCTCTTAAGATACTTGAGGGCTGGAGGGAGACTCACTGGCTAAAAGGTAAGTAAACCTGCCACGAAGGGGAAGTTTATACAAGGAAAAACACATATCCATAAAATTCACATAAAAACTATTATGCAATCTGGTTTAGAATTTCCACACTTAACATGAACATAATACAACTTACCTCTTGAATAGCAGTCATGACCACATGTTGAACAGACTCCTCCAGGGTCATTATATTTTGAATATGCTCTATGATTAAAAAAAAAATCCAATCTGAGAAAAACGTACTCTTTACCCACAGTACCTTACTCATCCAATTAACAAAATGTAAAAATTCATTTATCACAGCTATACCTTTATGCACATTTTGCCAATAATATATCCACTGAAAATGAATAAGCAGAATAGAAAATATTCATATAAATATTTTTAAATATTTTCTTTTCGCCTAAAGAAGAAACCCTCCAATTTTCTTATAAGAAACAGAAAAGGAAGAATTTAGAATTAATCTTAAAACATTATGACAGTAATTATTTAATATTAGGTCCAAAAAGTTTCCTTTTATTACTTATTTAGTTCATTCTAGGAAGGCTTTCAAAAAGTGACTTTTACGGTCTCCCCCAAACACCTTCCCAGAGTTCACTAAGTCTCACAAGGTGACCCCTGTACCTTACCACAGAGACATATGAAGCTCAGACCAGGTGATGCTGTCCTGATAGGGAATGAGGAACCATGACAAAGAGCTCTTCAAATAATTTCCAAGTTTAAATCAGTTTTAACTGTATGTGTTTTAGAGATTTTAAAGACTTATTATTTTCTAGTACAGAACTTTTATCATTTCAGTGATTCTTCTGGGAAATTTCTCTAAGTTCTAAATCTTCCTTTGATTTGTGAAGACAAGACCTGGACACAGATCGGGATATGCGTCTGACCACCAAGTATTAAAGGAGAAGAAAAGAATTAGCCAGAGGATGCACTGGGCAATGCAACGATTCCTTTAAGTGGATTTTCCGGATAATGGGGTGTTTCAAGTATTCTGAAATCTTCATAAAAATAATCTCCTTCTACACCCCGATAAGGAAGGTAATCCCACCAACATAATAAAGTAACCAGTTCATTCTCTCGGGATTGAGACTGTTATAGTTAATACCTTGGAAACATTTTGAAAATCAATTCTCACAGCAAAGCATAAAAGTTTGGAAGTTGTTTCATATCCTGGAAGCGTTTTATTTTAAAATTTCAATTAAATTACTTTTTAAAAATTTATTTGCTCACATCTCAAAATTGAAAATCCAGGCACATACATTCAAAAGTAAATCAAATTAGATAATCCAGATTCTTTAATAACTAAGGAAATTATTTAGAAGAGAAAGGGAATAATTAAAGGGAAACTATTTCTTTTTCTTTTTTTTTTTTTAACTACTTTTTTTTTTTTAGAGACAGAGTCTCTCTTTGTCTCCCTGGGTAAAGTGCCATGGAGTCACAGCTCACAGCAACCCCTGGGCTTAGGCGATTCTCTTGCCTCAGCCTCCTGAGTAGTTATTTCTTTATATTTACTATTGGTTTCATGTAATGAACAAAATTATAACCTGAACAGATCCAGATAAAAATAATCTCCTTTTACAAAAATAATAAGTCTAAGTCTTTAAAATCACTAATAATTAAAGGGAAACTATTTCTTCACATTTACTATTTATTACACTTTTATTTATATATCCAGGAATTGAATTTCCTTATAAAAACATGAGGAAAAATTGCTTAGTAATGTCAATTATATCTTAAAATAGGAACAGATGACTAATTCATAAGAGGACTAAATGAGGTATAAGAACAGAAATTAAATAGTAAAAACAAAACAGAATCAAAGCCAAAAGTTGGTTCTTTGTTAAGGACTGACACTTCTGGTAAGATTCCTTAAGCAAAATAAGTTTAAAATAATCAGTAATTAAAATGTAAGCAAACTATTAATCAAAAGAAAAAATAAAAGGATCACAATTACAAAAGAAAATAACTAGATTTACAAATGTATTACTGATTGTCAGTCTGTGACCCTGGGAAGTTTTAGCCCTCCATAAGCACATAAATGTCTTCACTTTTATGAAAAACCCATTAACTAGATGTTTGATATTATCTGTAAGTGAAAACTGAAAACCTATAGAGAAGTACTGACTTGCCCTAGGACAAAGCGGCTGATGACAGAGATGGACGACCCAAGGGTGTTCTGCCTGACGCGCAACCGTCGTCCTTTATTTATTGATAAAGTATAATTGATTCCATGTATTTTAGTCTTCTCCTTTATGAATTCATTTTTACTGAGTTTATCCTGAACACAGATAGCCCTTCCTTCATTGGTTAAATAATGTTCAATGTATTTTCTAACATCCTAGCTTGAAATATTTTGCAAACTGAAGCACCAACATTCTTCTTCCGTAAAGGTGGTGTAACTAAGAGTTTGAATGAATCATACAAAAAAAAAAAACAGCATCAAAACTCTCACCACCCAGAGTGACACAAGCACGAAAGGGAAACAGATCTTGGGTCTGTTCAGGTCACCATTTTGTTCATTACATGCAACCAAAAATTATCTTTTTTTGTTCAATAGGATACGGATATGTCTGGATAGACCAATATAATGTACCAACTCCATTTATATAATTAGGCCACTTACTGAGAGGTTACATTGGACAGATATTCATCTTAAAAGAGTAGAACATTATCTGATGAAGCCTGAATATAATTTAGTGGCTGAATATTTACTTATAAAAAACTGAATCACCCGAAGGTTCTATCTTGCATATGAAACAGATAATATATAAGTGGAATAAGTATAATTTTTATTAACTACCCACTAAATTCTAAGCTCTGGATATATTATTAAACCAATTAAACTAAAACACATTTAATTTAGCCACTGAATATGAATTTTAGAATCCAGGTACATACAGAATGTTCTAAGGACTCAGCTTTGTACTTTTCTGTACATGATGCAGAGCTGGTTTAGGACTCATGCCCTTCATGGTGCTTTCTGCCAAGTTGCAGTAGTGAGTTTTAATGCTACCCTTTATAGCAATGTAGGTTGTTTCTAGAAAGTGGAAAGCCTTAAATGATGGAAATTCACTTACCTTGCTTCTTTTCACAGTTGATGGCACAACCTAAAATAAGCTGAAGCAGCCTCCCCAGCTGCACAGAATCTGAGCATTCAGTTATCTGGTTTAAATCAGGGACAAGTGCTTCAGAAATCTGCTGCCCTAAAAACTGCAGTATCAAAGTAACACGTTAGATCACTCGTTTACGTCGGCTACAAAAAAATCTGCGCCATTAATAACATTATAAGAAAATAAATTATAAATAGGTTCATGAAATGACTCAGATAAATTAACAAATGACAGATCAATCATTATTGATTATAACTAGTTAGGAATGTTCAGAAAATTTCTCAAAATTTTGAATAACAAATCAAAAGTAACTATATTTGCTTTTGGTTTTACATTAAATATCCTTTAATTCAGAGAGAAGGACCTGTTCAATTTAAGATACATCTGGCCTAGATTATTACGACAAAACTCATGCCTTGCCATGAAATAATAAACAGGCTTATGTTAAGCCAAA
This sequence comes from Galagoides demidoff, assembly GCA_963574575.1. Lineage (NCBI taxonomy): Eukaryota > Metazoa > Chordata > Mammalia > Primates > Galagidae > Galagoides > Galagoides demidoff. The sequence goes on from CAUYQV010040129.1 coordinate 12,962, forward strand.
AGATTATTAATAATATTTTTATGTGATTAATTAACAGAAAACCACAATAAAAATCACTGTGCTTTTACAAATGAACAACAAATCTAATATATATTTCCTTAAACATATCTTTATTTTTAAATTAAAAAGTTTATTGGCAATAAAAAGCCTTCAAAATTAATTTTAGACATTTAATAAATTAAAAATTTTACAACATATTACCATTTTTTGAAGGAAATTACAAGTTTAATTGTGTGACATTAAAAAATAGAAACAAAAGTTCTTTACGGCAGAGTCAATCCAAAAGCTTCCAATCTTTAAGGATTAAACTTTCTTCAAGCAAAATTCCCTACTAGAGACCTCGTTATGATGCTGAAAAATAAAATACAAACTCCTTGAATAACGTACCATCTAACATGATTTCACAACCACTTTCATTTTGCCTTTTTTCCAATTCACCTCCATGAGTATAATAATATCACAGTATATCTTTGTTTTTGTTTAAACTGAAAGGAAATGTCAAAACAGTGCTTGAAATAGGAAATTACTTCAATTAATTTTAAAGTCTACTTATAGCTTTGCATAAGATAAAATCGTATTAAAGATAAAAATAATCCTACTTCAGGAAATAATTTAAAGAGTACCAATATGCAAGCGCTATTACTTTACAAATCAATATATGTAAGTTTAAGCCTGTTTATTTTGAAAAAAATTTAAGTGTTTCAAAAATGGCAATATGTTCTAATTGTGATTTACATTCCAGTGAAATAAAAAGCCAAATCATTTTTCAACATCAATATAATTATCACATAGCATTTTATATTTAAACAAAGTCAGATATTTTTCATACCTCATGGTAATAACCCACAATCCCTTGAAGAATCTTCTTTAAATTACTGGCCTGGTGTGAACAAAAGAATATAAAACAGATTCTTATTTCATATTACTATGGAAAAAATTATGCCAAAACAAAAGATAATAAAAAATTTCCACTAATAAAAATGACAACAAAAACATTAGAGCTCTATAAAAACACATAATTTTTAAACATTAGAGATTTAATCAGTTTTTAATTAACTAGAGTGATTTTAATTAAAATGAGCCACAATTAATTCAAGTGCCCACTTTAGAGATTTATTTATGAGCACGGCCACCTCTAACCGTGAGAAAGTTAACAGGGTTGAATTCTCACCAGCCACAAATAGCTAGAAAATGGACTAAAAATACATGAAACAATTGTTTTTGAGCTTTAGTCGACAGGCAGTATGGAACCCTGCTTTCTGAAACCAAGATAACAAAGATGAATCCTGCACTAGTCCAAAATTCTGAGACAATTTTCAGACTATAGCACAGTGCGAAGGAAAACCAAGCCTGATGTTCCCACTGACTGAGGAGAAAGACCTAAGTTCAGGAAGACCAAGGCAATTAGAATTTGCAAGGTGGACCAGCCAAGGGATGGGAGCTATGGAGAGAAAGCACTTCAGAATTTGTAATGGTTCCTTTGACTCTATGACTAAATAACAATTTGCAAGGTAAAACTCAAGGTTATTTCCAAATTCAATGTTCTTTGCAAGCAGAAGACAATCCTGGAAACCGTACAGGCACATAAAGTTCTGAAACACCCACTATCCAGGGTAAAGAGATCACGCTACATGCATAAAACTTCACCAAAGACCCCCAAAAGGTCACAACTGGTAGTCCTGGGTCTAACCTACTCCTAAATAACAGAGTGACTTTAGATCTGCCCCTGACAATCCTAAAAACAAGTCCTGAAAAGAACCACCTGATTCACAAGTATCTTAACTGCTTGCAAGAACAAAGTCATACACTCTTTAAAGAAACACACAAAAAAAATTAGTTCTTAACAATAAAACACACGATGTCTAGCATCCAAAAAGAATATTACTACATATGTAAAGAAGCAGGAAACTATGGAACAAAATTAGGAGAAACCCCAGTCAACAGAAATGGGCTCAGAAATGGAAGAAGAAGGAACTGAAGACAAGGTTCAAACAAATAGTTCAGGGATTTAAACAAAAACATGAGTATGCGGAAAGAAATAGAAGACTTAAAAAAAAAAAAGAATCAAAGGGATTAAAAGCAAGACCCAAGGATTAGATGTCTATGTGAAATAGTTTCAGTCTAAAGACACAGACGGATTAAAAGAACAGAGAGATGCTAATGGGAAATACAATCATAGTGAAACTGTAGGGCTACAGTAATATCGGAAATTTGACTTCAAATAAAGGAACATTACCAGGGATAAAGAAAAGCACTTCATAATGATAAGGAGACTCATTCATCAAGAAGATTTAAAAAATGTGTATAATCAGCTTAGTAAGAGAAATTCAAAATACATAAAAGTTAACACAATTGAAAGGAGAAATCAATAAAACCACAATCATGATTAGAGATTTAAGGAATCCTGCCTCTGTAAATGATAAAATAATTAGACACAATATCGGTGAAGATATGAAAGATACAAACAGCAGTATCAACAAACTTGACATAATACACATGTACAGCAGAACACATGTTGTTTTCAAGTACACGTGAAATATCCATCAAAACAGACCATACAAGCAGGTCATAAAATAAGTCTCGATAAATGTAAAAGAATTCCTCAATACAGAGTATGTTCTCACATCAAAATGGTTAATTCGGTTACAAACCAATAAATAAAAGTCTCCAGAAAAATCCTTCAATATTTTGAATTTGAATTACCTACTTTAAATTTACCCATAGGTCAAAGGTGAAATCACAAAGGAAATTACCAAATATTTTAAACTGAATGAAGTAAGGACATAATATGTCAAAATGTGCAGAATGCTAGTAAGACAGTGCTTCAGATTCAGAGAAAAAGGGCCTAAATTTTATTATTTAAATTTCCATCTTAAAAAGCAAGAAAATGAAAAGCAATCTCAGCACCTGTAGCTCAGCAGTTAGGGCGTCAGCCACCTTACCAGAGCTGGTGGGGTTCAAACCCAGCCTGGGTCTGCCAAACCAGAATGACAACTACAACCAAGAAAACAGCCGGGTGTAGTGGGGCACCTGTAGTCCCAGCTACTTTGGAGGCTGAGGCAAGAGAATCACTTAAGCCTAAGAGTTTAAGGTTGCTGTGAGCTGTGATGCTACAGCACTCTACTGAGGGTGACAAAGTGAAACTCTATCTCAAAAAAAAAAAAGAAGAAAGGAAGGAAAAAGAACAGCAAATTAAGTGGAGGAAAAGAAATAATACACATTAAAGAAGAAATCAATGAAATAGAAAACATAAACTAAACTTTGAAAAAAATAAATAAAATTTTAAAACATCTAGCCAAATTTATCAGGAAAAAAGAAATACAAAAGACACTAATAACCAATAGCTGGAAAGGAAAAGGGAACATAACTAAAGAGCATCTGGTCAGTAGCAAATTATTAGCTTAATAATACAGGAAGAACTGTGGGCACTGAGACAATGGTCCATGCCCGGAACCCCCACACTTTGGGAGGCTGAGGAGGATAGCTGGAGCCCCGTAGTTGACTGTTGGTAACTGCGGCAACAGCAAAAATAAATAAATGGCACCTGCTCAAGTTAAAAAGCTTCTGCACAACAAAGACACAACCAACAAAACAAACAGAGACCTTCAGAATGGGAGAAGATACACATGTTACCAGTCGGAGACAGGGCTGATAACCAGAGCCTACAAAGAACTCAAGCAAATCAGGAAGAAAAGAGCAAAGAGCCCCATGAGGTAAATCTTTTTTCAAGAGGACAGATGAATGGCCAACAAACACACTAAAAAACGCTCATCATTCCTGATTATCAGAGAAACACAAATCAAAACCACTTTGAGATATCACCAACCCCAACGAGAATAGCTCACATTACAAAGTCCCAAAGCTGCATGTGTTGGCGGGGGTGGGAAGATAGGGGAACACTTATGCACTACTAGTGGGATTACAAATTAATACAGCGGTTTTGGAAAGAAGTGTAGAGAATAATCAAAGAGCTGAAAGTAGACCTTCCATCTGATCCTGCAATCCCATTACTAAGTACCCAGAAGGAAAAAAAAAAAAAACCATGTTATCACAAGGATATTTGCATTAGAATGTTTATAGCAACTCAAGTCTTACTCACAAAGATGTGGGAACAACCCAGGTGCCCATCAACACATCAATGGATTAATAAAATGTGGTGTATGTATACCATGAAATATGACTCAGTCATAAAAAAGATGGATACTTCGCATCTTTTGTATTTACCTGGATGGATTTGGAGATCATTCTCCTAAGGTATCTCAAGAATAGAAAAGCAAGCATCCCATGTGAGACCCTTTGCTACGGGGTCTCTCTGTCCCTGGGTAAAGTGTGATGGTGCCGTAGCTCACAACAACCTCCAACTCTTGGGCCCAAGTGATCCTCTTGCCTCAGCCTCCCAAACAGCTGGAATGACAGGCACCTGCCACAACGCCCAGCTAGTAAAATTTTTAAAATGTCTTTAAAAAGAACTATATGTCAACAAAGTAAATAATCTACATGAAACAAATTAAATGTCCTATAAGACACAACAAAACTGACTTAAAAATACAAAATCCATTTGTCATTTTCTTACCCAGTTAAGCATATACAACTCAGCAACTCCATCCAGGAATTTACCTGAGAGAAATGAACTATGTGCTTATATAAAAACTCACACACAAACGTTGATCACCACTGTACTCCTCAGAGCCAAAACCAGAAACAATTCAAACATCCATCAACAGGGGAAAGCTAAACCAATTGTGATGCATCAATATAATGAAATACAGCTCCCCTCAAAGAAATCACTACTGATAGAAGTAACGTGAAGAAGTCGTAAAAACACACTGAGGAAGAGAAGGCGGACACACAGAGGACATACTGTGTGAGTCCATCATACGGAATTCTGGAAATGAACTCCACAGTGACACAAAGCAGATCGATGGCCACCAAGGGTCAGGCTGGTAGGGGACAGGCATTCAGTGAGTATTTCTGGTTAAGGGAAATGTTCTATACTTAATTATTACTGTAGTTACATAACAGCATACACATGTTGAAGCTCAAACTATACACGATAAAAGGTATCCACAAATTAATTTGTACAAAGATTTAGTTGAAGTTTAGTACTAATGTTAAGATGACTATTTGGATCAAGCGCTTCTCCCCTTGGTTCTGCATACCTTTATTCTCCAGTTATCCCCAACATCCTCTTTAATTCGGCTTAACCAAGATTCGTTGAACCAAGCTGCATCACTAAAATTAAAAAAAGAAATGCTAAACATTACAACATTTTATTACAGACATAATATCAAACTCAGCTAACAGAGAAAGTTACTTTCTATCTTATAGCCAACGCTTAATAGTAGTAAGTATGATTTATATAGTAACGTGATACTTTCTCATATTAAATTATTTAAGTCATGAACGCCTTTGGCTTAACAAACGTTTACTAAACATTCAATAAAACACACTCTGCTAGCAGGAAGATGTAAAAGTCCCCAAACTGAAAAGGTAAAAAGACAAGCAATGTTTTAATGTGAATCCACTTGACCTCTTCCAAATATCATAGTAACTTGGCACAGGACAGACAACTGTTCCCAATCTTACTATCAGGGAGAATTAAGAATGATGACAGGCTCGGCGCCTGTGGCTCAATCGGCTAAGGCGCCAGCCACGTACATCTAAGGTGGCGGGTTCGAATCCCCAGCCCGGGCCCACCAAACAACAATGATGGCTGCAACCAAAAAATGGCCGGGCGTTGTGGCGGGTGCCTGTAGTCCCAGCTACTTGGGAGGCTGAGGCAGGAGACTCGCTTGAGCCCAGGAGTTGGAGGTTGCT
>CAUYQV010040131.1:0-13049 GCA_963574575.1 Galagoides demidoff
TTTTTTTTTGAGACAAAGCCTCAAGCTGTCCCCCTGGGTAGAGTGCCATGGCATCACAGCTCACAGCAACCTCCAACTCCTGAGCTCAAACGAGTCTCCTGCCTCCGCCTCCCAAGTAGCTGGGACTACAGGTGCCCGCCACAATGCCCAGCTATTTTTTGGTTGCAGCCATCATTGTTGTTTGGATGGCCCAGATTGGCCCAGTCTGGATTCAAACACACCAGCTCAGGTTTTTGTGGCTGGCACCTTAGCCGCTTGAGCCATAGGCGCCAAGCCACCATTGGTATTTTTAAGTTATCATAATTGTACTAGCTAGGATCTTCAACTTTACTAGGAGTGGTGGTAATGAGTACACTTATCTCATAATTGATTTGTAGATAATGCTTTTGTTTCCTCATAAAATTGATATATTTGTCCCAATGTTATCTTTAATGATTATGTCAATATTTTGCCTATAGTTGATGTTCTGTAAATATTCATGGAATAAAGGAGCCTGAAATAAAAAAAAATAAAAAAATAAAGAAAATAAATGTCTTAACACAATAACTAAGAAAATACTGTGAAGGCTATGTTAACCAGTTTGATGAAAATATTTCAAATTATATATAAAACCAGCACATTGTACCCCATGATTGCATTATTGTACATGCTATGATTTAATTAAAAAATGGAAAAAGATAAAAGTGTCCATTTCATTTTTACTAGAAGTGGGGACTCACTTTTGCTCAGGCTGTTCTCAAACTCCTGAGCTTAAGCAATCTACCTGCCTCAGCATACAGAGTGCTGGGATTACAGGTGCTGGCCACTGTGCCAGGCCAGATTCTACTTTTAACACCCCATTCCTGTTACCAATTTCTGTGTTAGTTGGGGGATTATCTTAGGCTGTTCAGGCTGCTATGACAACTTACCAGAGGTTGAGTGGTTTATAAACATCAGAAATTTATTACTCTCAGCTCTGGAGTCTGATTCTCATGAGGTTCCCCTTCCTCACAGTCCCACCTTCCCACTGTGTCCTCACACAGTCGAAGGTGCAAGGCCCCTTCCTGGGGCCTATTTCACAAGGGCACTAACCCCATTGATGAGGGATCCATCCGCAAGACCTCATCACCTCCCAAAGGCTCTACCTCTTAATATTCTCACCTTGGGGGTAGGATTACTACATACAAATTGAGGGAAATAGAAACATTCATCCCCTTAGGAAAGTGAAAAATAAAAGGAGTAAGAAAGAAAACAAGAAAGAAACATTTAGACCATGGGAGGGTTGTTTGAATTGCAAACCTGGGAAACCGTATTCAAACTAGATGAGTCAAAAGAGAATTACTCTGCTCCCAGAACTAGGGAGCAGCAGGAGCTCATTTACACATAACTGAAACCAGAGATGAAAGTATCAGGGTTCCCAGGGTTCCAGCACATCTCCTGTCCCTCCTCTCTCTGGTGGCCTCCTCCTCTCCCATTGCCAATAGGCTTTCTCCTTATGACAGAGAAGACAGCTGACAACACCCTACAATTCCCAAAAAGGCATTCAAGCATCTGCCTAGTATTCATTCCACTGTATGGAATTACTGTACTTTGTTTAACTAATACTCTACTAAAGAATACGTGCCTTGTTTCAAATGTTTCAATATTTACGTGATTCTGTGATGAAAATCCTTGAGTACAGCCAGCGGCATGACGCCTTTTTCGGATAAATTCCTAGAAGTGGAACTGCCGAGTCGGAGTTTGTGCAGCTGGCTCCCCACACCACATTGATTTCCCTTTCTCCAACTTTAGTTTCAAGAGCCAGCGTGTAGTCACTCTCTGGTTCCTGTCCTGCCTCCACTGCCTCTTTGATAACGTGTAGGCAGAACTCCAGTCCTGGGTGTATCCAGTTGGCATTCCGCCTGCACTGGGTAGCTCCATCCTGTCGAGAGAAGCCCATAACAGGCTCGCCTGATTTCCTTGCAATTCCGCATCACGGAGATCAACCAGACCATCTGCCCTTGGAAGTGCAGCTTGGAAGCAGGTTGGTGCTGTGGTACAGAAGATTCCAGACTCTCTGAAGAGTAGTCTAAAAAGGATGCAGGATCTCGATGAGCATATCTCCTCAGCACAGGCGACTCCATGTCCTGGAGAGGGGACTGGGTAGGAGAGAGCCACAGTGAGATCGCTAGAGTGCAGGACACCAGCTGCCCGCTCTTGAGGGCAGCTCAGTGCCTGGTCATCAGCAGGGCCCATAGAGCACCTGCCCGTGACAGCAGTGCCCCAACCAACATCACCCTTTCTGTATCCAGTTTCTCTTCAAGGGCCCTCCCATCTGAGGACTTCTGCAGATACATGGTGGAGTTCGCTCTCTTTAGAACAACCTTCCACTTGGCTCAATCTTTCCTCAGCTATTCAATAAACCTGAAGGTTTACACGAGAGGGTGAATCAAGAGAATCACTTACGCCCAAGAGTTTGAGGTTGCTATGAGCTGTGACGCCAAGGCACTCTACCCAGGGCGACAAAGTGAGACTCTGTCTCCAAATAAATAAATAAACAAATAAACAAACATGAAGGCATGATGGGCAACGTGGAAGAGATTGCCAGTTCCCAGTAGGAAAATCAGCTCACCTGTGTATGCTAAGAGCAGAAGGTAAGTAGGTCCAACCTTGACTAGCCTGGCCCTGCATCAAAATTTAAGATTCTTTTGTTCACTCAACAAATCTTTATGGGGTTAAACATCTTCTAGGTGAAGTGCCTGAGGGAAAACCTCACTTCCTCTGGAATCACCCAGGGCTCAGGCTACTTAATCTTAGGGTACTTTCGACAGCAGTGAAGATGGTTGTAACTCATCCTCAGTGAGCTTTTAACATCTGCTTTCCCTACAAAATGTCACTTCCAGGGAAGCAGAGACTGTGTCTGCTTGTTCACCAGTTTTCTTTTTCTTTTTTTTTTTTTCAAAGCAAACCATTTTTTAGTAAGAAATCAAGTTTATAGGCTTTATTGCAACTGTTTTAATGTAAGCAACTGACATTATAATCCTGAGAAAATAAGAACAGTGCAGTCTTCTTTAATAAATTCTTCATTTCACAATCCATAAAATGTATTATATATGGCAAAAATATAGTTTTGGTGTCAGACTAAAGCAAAAATATAATTAGCAGCCACTTCATAAAGCATGACCATGGTGAACATTTTAAAAACAAAGTAAAGTTTCTTCTAGGAAATAAAATTTTCTTAATGGACTTCACCTTGGTTTTGTCATCTTTTTGGAAGCAAAAACAAAACTGTTTATGGAAAAGCCCAGTGTTTTATTACCCTAAGCTTTATACTCCTCAAAGGGAAATGCGCCAGCCTTCTGCCATGTACTCCCACTGTTCCCCCTGACCACAGTAGTAACGGCAGGATAAAACGTGAGGAATTTAACACCTACCATTATGAGATCCCATAATGTTCTATTTTTACTAATATCTATTTATTAAAGGAGTAAACAAGAGAAGATGGGAATAAAAGTAAACAAAATATGTGTATTGAACACCAAAAAGCCTGTATTAAAGGGATTATCTTAAATTTTAAGCATTGCGATAAAAGAGGGGGAAGCAAAGCAATCACATGCTGGGTGAAACGACCAGACTCCCAGAGAGGCTGATGTTGCTCATGTTTTTACCCACAAGGGTCATCAGATGGGTCTGAAGAGAATGAAGAATTAACCATTTTCAACATTTGTTTGTGCATTTGATTTTTCTCTCAGAAGAAACAGGTTTTTTTTTAAATTTTTCCATTGCTATTTTTATTTTTTCGATTAAAGTTCAATACACAAAACTTCTTCACAGGTTTTCCTCAGGTGCTTAGAGCACTGTCCTGCACAAACTGAGCGCCCAATTTGTGCTGAACAAACAAATGACTCTTATTTTTTGAGATATACAGGTAGAGCCAACCCTGTCTTCCCCAAAGGCTGGACAAAGGTACATTTCAACCAACCAGACCCAAACAGCCTAATTTTCCTACTGAGAATTGGTAGTCTTGGCTCTGTGCCTGTAGCTCAAGGGGCTAAGGCGCCAGCCATATACACCAGAGCTGGAGGGTTCGAATCCAGCCTGGGCCTGCCAAACAACGACAACTACAATCAAAAAATAGCCGGGCATTGTGAGGGGCACCTGTAGTCTCAGCTACTTGGGAGGCTGAGGCAAGAGAATTGCTTAAGCCCAGGAGTTGGAGGTTGCTGTGAGTTGTGATGCCATGGTACTCTACCAAGGGTGACAGCTTGAGGCTCTATCTCAAAAAAAAAAAAAAAAAGAAAAGAAAAGAAAAGAAAAGAAAAGAAAAAAGAAAGAAAGAAAGAAAGAAAGAAAAGAAAAAGAATTGCTAGTCTTTTAACATTTTTATTACTAGGCCAGTGCGGTGACTCATGCCTGTAATCCCAGCTCTCTGGGACACCCAGGTAGGTAGATTGTCTGAGCTCAGAAGTTCAAGACCAGCCTCAGCAAGAGACCCCATCTATACTAAAAATGTGGTGGGCACCTGTAGGCCTAAGTATTTGGGAGGATGAGACAAGAGAATTGCTCAAACCCAAGAATTTGAGGCTGCTATGAGCCATGATACCACAGCATTCTACCAAGGGCAGGGAGTAAGACTGTCTCAAAAGAAATTAAATTTTTATTATCCATATCTTCAATATATTTATTGCACTTCCTACATCCTTGTTTTCTGAATTAAATGTTCGCTCATGTCCGTCTCAGATTTCTACTGGGCTGGAAGTCGTGCATTAATCTCTATGCACTCCTTGGCACAGATAAGATACCAATGCTTTGTCTGACAGCTAGGGTATGAATTCTTTTACCTCAACTTGTCATTCACCTCCTAATCTTGCTTCCTGAGACTGTGGTTGTTTCTTCTGGTTTGTGCTTCAGAAGTTTAGCGCATCAGCCTTTCCCCCTGTGGTGTCCGATCTTAGTGTCATGGTTAAAAAGGCATTTTCCAAGCCCTTAGTGCTTTCAGTCACCAATATTTCATTCTAGCCCTTTTGTGGTTTTTTATCTCCTCCACTACATCCTTATCCCTATAGAATTCATGTTGGTGTAAGGAGTGGGTCAGGGCTGTGGCCAGTACCTCATATCTGTGGGTTATGCTGGTCCAGCTTCGCTTCTCTCTCCTTCTGGCAAGATCCTTTTTTCGCGTTGCCTGGGTGTGGCCGAGCCCATCCTTCACTCTTGTCTGACCAATCAGATGACTCCAATCCTGTGGCCACACTGATTGGCTCAAAAAGAAGCACGTGATTTAAGTTGGACCAATCAAAATTTCCCTCTCAGATTTTTTTTTTTTTTTTGCCAGAATAATTGAGAAAGAACCGCCTTCTTGTCTTGAGTTAAGACACAATGCTGTGTGCGTTGTTGGTAGCCACTGTGGCCAACCTAGAAGAGTTTTGTGGAGTAAAGGAGCAAAAGATGGAGAGCTGATTATATTATTTGAGCACTTGGATCCAGTTGGGCTAACCACTGGAGTTTGGAGCCACCTGAAGCAATATATTCCGTTTAAAAAATAAACTTCTAATTGAGTTTTTTCACTTGCAATCCAGGATTCCTGATGGACACTTAACCTTATTTTTTGCACCAAATACTTAGCTAGGTGTCATTTATTGCTTTGTCTGCCTAGAGGAACAGCTTCCTCACCAACACCTCGCTTTTTCTGGGAAAATGGTTTCTTCTGTTTCAGCCTCGTGGTTTGCATGGAAGCCGACCTTTTCTAGCCCCGTCCCCACTTGATTGTTTCAGGAATGTCTCTTGGTTGGAACCGGCCTATCTTCCTTCCTTGAGATTGCTTTTCTCTAAGAACTCAGATGAGATGCCACCTATTAAAATAATATATTATTTTTCCAGGGGAACAAGTATATTCTCATATTGTTTAACATATGATACTAAAAGATACTAAAAAGGTATACAGTGAAAGAAAAAAAAACTCTACAAGAAACTCTTGAAAATCAACAACAACAAAAAAAAAATACAGGACTTCTAATAGAAAAAATGAGAAAAAATACAAATGATTTACAAAAGAAGAAATCTAAAAGGTTAATGAGTATATGAAGAGGTGTTTAAACTCATCAGAAATCAAAGAACTATGATTGAGAACAGCAGTTACCACTTTGTATCAACTTGATTGACACAAAAAAATTTAAAGCTGGTTTTTGCTGGGCACTGGCAAGACTCGGGGCCTGCTGCTGGTGTAGACTGGTGCAGGGGTTCAGAGAATAATCCAGCCCTCCTCAGTGAAGTTCAGTCGCTGCTCTTCTACCCCAAGTACCATCTCTTGCATATCCCAAAGCACCTGGAGACATGTGCAAGCACATCCATGGCAGCGTTACTTGGGTCAGGGAGGTTTATGGTGGTCACCAGGACTGCTCACAGGTGTTCCAGCTCTCTCCTGGCACAAGCATGTGACAGAACCAAACTTCTCCACCACTTCAGTTTAGGTGAGGCCCGTAAATGACTTTGGACATGGAAGTGTGGCAGAAGTCATGTGTGTCAATACCAAACAGAAATCAAGCATCAGCATGCACTGTACCTTGTTTATCTCTGGCCTAGCAACTGTCAATGATGGAGATGGGACACAGGTCCCCTGGTGACTACAAGAGGGAGCCTCCTGCCAACCTATGGTGGACACATATCATGAATGAGAAATAGCCCCTGTAGTTTTAAATCCTTATAATCTGGCATCAAATGCTCTACCCTGATGGCCGTAGAGGCTACCTGGAGAAATGTAGGCATGGGGCCATGTGCAATGGCTCACGCCTGTTATCCTTGCATTCTAGGAGGCCGAGGCTGAAATTGATTGAATTTGAGATCAGCCTGAGAAAGAGCCAGACCCCATCTCTACTAAAAATATAAAATCTACACCAGGCTTGGTAGCTCACGCTTGTAATCTCAGCACTCTGGGAGGCCAAACCAGGTGGATTGCCTAAGTGCAGGAGTTCCAGTCAGAGCAAGAGTGAGACTCCTTCTCTAAAAAATAGCTGGGCACTGTGGCAGGTGTCTGTAGTCCCAGCTACCTGAGAGGCTGAGGCAAAAGAATCACTTGTGCCCAAGAGTTTGAGGTTGCTGTGAACTATGACACCATTGCACTTTACCAAGGGCAACAAAGTAAGACTCTATCTTAAAAATAAATAAATAATAAAAATAGAAAACTACCTAGGAGTTGTGGTGGGCACCTGTAGTTCCAGGTACTCGGGAGGCTGAGGCAAGAGGATCGCTTGAGTCCAAGAGTTTGAGGTTGCTGTGAGCTATGATGATGCCACAGCACTGTACCTAGGGCGACAGAGTGAGACAGAGTTGCAAAAAACAAAAACAAACAAACAAAATGTAGGTGTGGGCAGCTGTGAAATGGGTGGGCACACATAGTCACTTGGGCAGATCTCAGGAACAGTGCAGGTGGGAGAAACAGTGCCATTTCTATCCACTAAAAATCCTGAGCCCCAGACAGTTTACACATCTTACAAGAACATATACCAACAGAAGAGTACACTTCAGACAGCAGAACTGCCGCCCCTGGGGGGCAGGGGATAAGTAAAATAAATAAAACAGGCACCCTTGCACAGAGGAGTGACAGTCTGGCTGTGAAATTAAGAACAGAGCTCAACTCTCCTCTGCTGACATTCAGTAAGGTGAGAGAGTTTCCTGCTATATGTCTCTTCCCTGGGAACATCCAATAACTGCAGCTAAGAGTTTTAAACATATTCGCACAAATATCCCTTATTACCACATTCACATGAGCAACCTTTGATACAAAGGGGTGCACTCCAGCGAATGCCCTGCACGGTCACTGCACTGCTGGTTTTCTTGGTCCGTGAGGGAGAGGTTGGAAGCTCTGAGACCTGGGACAGGTGTCACTGAAGATTAGAAAAGGAAAAAATGAGCAAGAAGCCACATGTAGAGACACACCCTTGCTCTTTCCAGAGTGTTATAAACCTTTCTACTAAACTTGCCTTTTGCTTAAGATATTTTTTATTGAGTTTCTGTCCCATACAACCAAATGAATCATGACCAGTACACTCAAATACCACTTTAATCATATATTAAATTTTCATGACCTTGGGCCTTTTTCTGGACTTGTCTTTTGCTTCCAGTCTTGATCTACTCCTGCACTAGAACCACACTAGGACGCCCTTATAACCTGTGTTATGCTTGGTAGGGCAGGTCCGCAGCCCACAACCTTCACTGTCAAAGGTTTTTTTTTTTTGCTTTCATTTTTGTTTTTTTTGAGACAGAGTCTCACTCTGTTGCCCTGGGTAGAGTGCTGTGGGGTCATCATAGCTCACAGCAACCTCAAACTCTTAGGCTCAAGCAATCCTCCTACCTCAGCCTCCTGAGTAACTGGGACTATAGGCTCCCATCACAACACCTGACTAGTTTTTCTGTTGTTAGTAGATACAGGGTCTCACTCTGGCTCAGGCTGGTCTCGAACTCCTGAGCTCACGGGATCAACCTGCCAGGCCTCCCAGAGTGCTGGGATTACAGGCTTGAGCCACCTCACCCAACCTCTTTGCTATTCTTTTATACAATATATTCTTTTAGGTGAACTAAAAAATAATTGTGCCACATTAAAAAAAGCAGGGTACTCTGAGGTTGCATTAAACTTAGAAGTTAATTTAGAGAACATTGACATGTTTAAATAGGGAGCTCTCCTAGCCAAGAATGAGTGATTTTATTTTATTTCTCCAAATTTTCTTTTATGCGTTCTAGTAAAGTTTTTATCTAAGAAAATTCTGTGTTTTTCTTGTTACACTTATTCTGAGGAACTCTTGGTGTTGTGGTTGGCGTTCTTTTCCAGTCGTACTTTACAAGCAGTCATGTTGGTGTGTATGGCACAGATCAAGGATGTTTTTAGGCTGTACCTAGCTCACCAAGTGATTTTTAGGATGAGTCTATTTGTGGCAAGAAATGGAGACTTGCTCAAAGCAGCTGGATCACAATGTGTGTGTGGGCGTGTGTTGGGGGCCAGGGAGACTTAGGGGGAGCCATGGGGAATCTAGGAGGGAGGAGAGACAGCTCTCTCCAAAGAACTGGGGCTGAGAAGCCAGGGCAGAGCCCCGGGAGCTGCCTGCCCCCCATCAAGCAGTCCCACCCAGCCCTCTCCACCACCTCGCTTCCCCACCTTGGGCCTGGTTTCAGCTCAGCGGTGGGCCAGATGCCCTGGCCTTCCTGAGTCCTGAGTGTTGATCCTTCTGCACTTTACTCATCACCCTGCCTTCCCTTTTTTTCGACCAGCCAATGATGGGTCCTCTGCGTTTCAGCCACGTCTTCTTCCCAATAGTCAACTGTACCTGAGAGAACAGGGACATTAGGGATGTAAAAAAAATTGCTCTCTCTCTCTCTCTCTCTCTCACAGACACACACACACACACACACACACACACACACACACTATCACACATGCACTTGTACTACGCTGGGTCCTCAGCGCAGCTGTTGCTGTTTCCCTTCAAGGCGTAGAGTAAGACGGGCAAGCAGAGCTTCCCTCTGCCAAGAAAGAGCCCAGACATTTCCAGAGAGGGCCAAGGGACATGGTGTGGAGCAGGGATTCTGGACCAAGATGGATTTGGAATCCCAGCCTGGCCAATTAACTATCTCCATGAACAGCGGCCTCAGTTTCAGCCTTTATAAATGGTGGGACTTGAAAATATAGCGAACTATAGCATTAAATAATGTAAATTGTATATAATTTAACTGCAATGTGTAATATCACCTTATTCATGTATAATTGTAATATTATATGAAATATTCTGCATAATATAAATATGTAGTAATATAAACTAGAACAGTTCAACCTATAAATATATAATAAAATGTATAAAGTGGCATAGTATAACCTATATAGCTTAATGTATAATATGATATCAAGTTATACATGTATAATTTATAAAGTGATACAAAATATGTAAGTATAAATATGTAGCAATACAGTATTTTAATTTATAATATACAAAAATATGGTATAATATAGTATAGTATAACATAAATTATATGCAATTTAATATTTAATACCAGTAATTACCACCCCATATGCATATAATTATACATAAAACGTATAAGTATGTAGTAATATAAAAATATATTAATCATCTATAAAAATGCATTAATCATCTATACTATTAAATATTATAGTATGTATTTATGACATGATATAAATTGCATGTATTTTAATATGTACTATATCAATGAGTGCGCTATAAACTATATTACAGAAATGCATATGTAGTAATATGTTATTTAATTTTATAGCATCATATAATATTACATAAATAGGATTGAAAACCTCTGAATGCTGGTATGAGTATTAAAGTATCTTCATAGGGTCTGGCACATAATAAATAGTCCTTAAGTGTAAAATTTTATTGTTATGGTTATATAGTGTACAATACTTAACCAGTATTTGGCACATGGTAGGTATTCCATCAATGCTAACTTTTATTATTATAAAATAAATACTCACAGTGTATGAGTACATGTGAGTATTAAAATACTTAGAACAGTACCCCGGCACTCAGGAATGTTAAGTTGTTAGTACAGTACACAGCATGAAGACTGGGAGGGGTGGGTTCTAAGCTATGCAATCATGTCATCCACATATAAATGACAATATCACCTACTTTCTCGGATTTTTAATTTCGGTATTTTGGAATTGTGCTAACCAGCACTTCCAGAACAGAAGTAATGGTGGTGAGAATGCCCACCACCTTGCTATTTTTGACATTAAAAATACTTTTGGCGTGGCTAAGGCGCCAGCCACATACACCTAAGGTGGCAGGT
Source organism: Galagoides demidoff (assembly GCA_963574575.1). NCBI lineage: Eukaryota > Metazoa > Chordata > Mammalia > Primates > Galagidae > Galagoides > Galagoides demidoff. Next base: position 10,759 of record CAUYQV010040131.1, read on the forward strand.
TCAAATCCAGCCCAGGCCCGCCAAACAACAATGATGGCTGCAAACAAAAAATAGCTAGGCGTTGTGGCGGGCACCTGTGGTCCCAGCTACTTGGGAGGCTGAGGCAGGAGACTCGCTTGAGCTCAGGTGTTGGAGGTTGCTGTGAGCTAGGATGTCACAGTACTCTACCCAGGGGGATAGCTTAAGGCTCTGTCTCAAAAAAAAAAAAAATATATATATATATATGTGTGTATATATATAGTTGACTACTGGGTCCCTACGTACATGATATTAAGAAAATTTCCTTTTGTTGCCGTTTTGCCTAAAGCCTTTAAAAACAAAGACTCAACTTAGGAAGGGACCCAAGGCTCCCAAATGCCTTTCCAACCCCCGTGAAGCTGCAAATGTGTCTTCTCTGACCTATGAACATGGACGTGGTGACAAGTGCCGGATACTCACCCTTTGTGTTCTGTGGCAGCCCCCCTCGCTGTGGTCTGGATCCTGTTTGCTATTATTTATCTCTCACTTTGTAAAGCCATGGGTCCAGCATTGAGGAAGGAGATTCAAAGCATCAGAATCAGTTTATAAAGAACCACGGGAACAAGAAGCAGAGCTCAATACGACAGCCTTCTCCAACATTGCCAGGCCGAGGAAACAGCTCCAACAAAGCCAATGCTGTAGGGAAATAAAAAAGAAAATGTGTTTCAGGACATTGACAGAAACGGATTCTCCAAACATCAGGGAATGTCAACTCTTCCAACGAAGGTTTGGATTTCAGAAGATGTCATGAATTATCCCTGCCAGAGGAGGAACTCTCACCTGGATTAGATGTGCTGATGAGTTCATTTTACGGGATTGCTTTTTAATTGAAAAAAAGCGACTTATAATTTAAATTTTTCCTTAAGGTATGCACGTGTAAAACAAACTCTTTGTATATTATAGAAAGAAATACAAGACTCTGAGCTTTTACTTCCAGCGTGGGTACTGCCTTTGTGGAGTCGGGTTTCACTGAGCTGTGAGCATCGGTTAAGACAGCTCACATGCTCACACGGTCACAGCTCACGCCTGAAACACCAATGGCTATTACTACCTAATAAAGGTAGAATTCTTAAGGCCAATAATATGGTACTATTACAACTTTAATTTATTGCTGAAACTGTTCTGAGAATGTTTGAATCTCTACAGAAAGGTAATGGGAATGTTTATAGCTGTGGACGGAAGCCACGACAATTCCAGAGGTGGTAATTTCTCAGGTCACTTATACAATAATTTTATGAGTAAAGGTCTAATGCCTTGTTGTCACGTGGTGCTACTTTGAATTTAACCTGTATTACCTGCTGATTTTTAGATTTTCAATTACTAATTAAGAAAAGGCCTCTTCTCGTTGGTGAAATTTAGCCATTTCTATAGTCAATTCTTGCTCCCCGAGGCACAGATGAATGACCGTAGCTATTCCAGTGACAATAATCTCTGCCTTGATACGGCGAGTAAACCTGAGTCTTTCCCTAAAACTTGGCAGATTCACATTCTGAGTTCTCCCTCATCTTCTCCATTTCTTGGTTTCTTGTTAGGACCCTCTTTTTCTTTGATGGATAGCTTGTTAAAGCCAGTCTATTAGTAATCTAGTACTGAGAACGTACTAGGCCAAGACATTTCAATCTCAAGAAGTTATCGGGAAAATTTTGTGCTTCTGAACGCCACAATCGAAGGCTAGAATTAGGAAGGAAAGACGAACGCCGGGAGGTAAGGAACAACTGCAGACTCACCAAAAGCAGCGGAATTTCTAGTGTTCCTTCAGATACCCGCTAAACACTCCTGAATATACCCCCCTAAGGATCACAGTTTAGAATTCCCTCACCGGCCAGCCACTGCCATTTCCCAAGGTCCTGTTTGCTAATGAGCCATAAAACTCCAGAGCCAGAGCTGCTAGACAATCAGGGAATAAACGATAAGAAAACACAGAAGCTCTCTTTACCTTTGCTCCAGGGGCTGTTTGGTAATCCCCGCCCTGCAAGCAATTTTCCATTTCTTAAAGTCCTTCTTCCCTGAAACCCAGTTTAATGGAAGCTCATTTTCCCCTTTGAGGCACCCTGACCTTGGGGATCAGGGTCATACCATGTTTTTCTTTAAATATTTCTCTCCTCTTTTTGCCTTTGAGCAAGTGAGACAAAAAATTAAAATAAATATAATAAATAAGGCTTGGCGCCTGTGGCTCAAGTGGCTAAGGCGCCAGCCACATACACCTAAGGTGGCGGGTTCAAATCCAGCCGGGACTGCCAAACAACAATGACAGCTGCAACCAAAAAAAAAAA
>CAUYQV010040132.1:0-24051 GCA_963574575.1 Galagoides demidoff
GCAAAGGACTTGAAGAGGAATTTCACCAAAGAAGATAGGTGTGCAGCCTATAGATGTATTAAAATATGCTCACCATCCTTAATCATTAGAGAAATGCAAATCAAAACTACTTTGAGATATCACCTAACTCCAGTAAGATTAGCCCATATCACTAAATCCCAAAACCAGAGATGCTGGAATGCATGTGGAGAAAAGGGAACACTTCTACACTGCTGGTGGGAATGCAAACTAATACTCTCCTTTTGGAAAGATGTCTGGAGAACATTTAGAGAACTATAAATTGACCTGCCATTCGATCCTACAATTCCTTTATTAGATATATACCCAGAAGACCAAAAATTAAATTACAACAAAGATATTTGTATCAGAATGTATATTGCAGCCCAATTCATAATTGCCAGATCATGGAAGAAGCCCAAGTGCCCATCGATCCACAAATGGATCAATAAACTGTGGTATATGTACACCATGGAATACTATGCAACCATAAAGAAAGATATAGACTTTACCTCCTTCATGTTTACATGCATGGAACTGGAAAATGTTCTTCTTAGCAAAGTATCACAAGAAAGGAAAAGTATCCAATGTACACATCCTTATTATGAAACTTATTTATAGTTCTCACATGAAAGGTATAACCTAATTATAGTCCAAGAATGTGGGGAGGTAGAGGGAGAGGGGAGGGGAGAAGAGCAGATTGGTGGAGGGAGGGTGATTGGAAAGATTACCCCTATAGTTTGTCTTACAAGGATGCAGTGAATCTTTCTAAAAGTAGAGTATAAATGTCTTAACACATTAACTAAGTAAACGTCATAAAGTCTATGTTAACAAGCTTGATGAAAATATTTCAAATTGTATATGAAAACACTACACTGTACCGCATGATTGCATTAATGCACACAGCTATCATTTAATAAAAAAAAAAAATTACATGAGTACCTAGGTAAAATATTTACTGCAATTCTTTTTCTAATTTTCACAAATTCCCCTTGCCTATTATATGTAATAGTTCATGCAAAATTGGATAGGAAAAAAACAGACGATTTCTGCCATTTAACCAGTGCTCTGGTCAGCCGTCTGTCAAAGCATTGTGAATCTTCGTTCCTCTCATTCCCACCATCACTTTATTCTGCTTACTTCACTTCCTCAACATACCCTCAAGGTGATTCTTTCCATCCCCATAATCAATGCCTACATTCAAGCCTTTATCTTCCCTACCTACATATTGCAACAGCTTCCTATTTAGGCCCTCTGCCTCCCTCTCCTTACTCCCCAATCAGTTCAGCTCCCTGCTGCCAGATAAAATATTCTAAATGCAGCTCTGAGCATATCCCTGACATGGATTCCATTTGCTTTATGTGATTACAAAGAAACAATCATCTGATCCACTCTGGCATCATCTCTTAACAACACCCTATTGGCCTCTTATAAATGTTTCAAAGGTTCTAAAACACTAGCAGTTTCCAAAACAATAAGAATTTTTGTCACGGGACCTTGCCTATGGCAGTACTTCTGTCAAGGATACCTCTGTGGCTCTATTCCTTCCTTCAAACTCACCACAGGCATCATCTCCTCCGTAAGATCTTCTTTTCCCACAACAATACTCTCCTGAAGATTTTTTACAGGTCTAGCTCAACTGATCCTCCTATAAACTCACAAAGTCTCATCACAAGTATGTACAAAATTGCACTGAGATAATTTATTCATTTTTATGTCCAATTTACTACTGTAGGATCTAAGGAGCCAAGAGTATGTCTTTCATATCATTGTCCCCTAATTCTGAACAGTTCTATATAAAAACTGTGAGTGAAGAAATGAAAAAGTATGACTTGGTCTCTGACAGAAAAAAAAATGTTCATGTCTCATGTACAGACTGAATGCAGACACACACACACAAACAGTTACAAACAGTTGTGCACATTACTGCCATTACCCTTCTGCATTTCAGCGTGAGCTGCGATCATAGCTCATGTCCAAATATTGGATTTCCTCTCATGGGATGGCTTTTAGCAATACTCTCATGAAGATTTTTTAAAGGAACTGAATAAACATGTTAAGACTTTTCTGGGAAAGAAGGGAAATTTTAGCAAACTCTACCCTCCATAGCAATGCAAAAATATTAATGAGAGAGAGAGATCTCATACAGTAGAGAAAGACTCTAGTGAGCTAATTCACATGCCTATTTCTGAAAGGAATTCAAATGTCCTAAACCGAAAGGAACTTGAGGCATATATTATCTCTGGGAGTTCTGAGTTATTACTGTTATAAGAATGATTCATTTCTTCAACATTCAAACTGCTTTTAAATAGAGGCTCTGGGTTCAGAGAGAAAAAAACAACTATATTCCTTTGAAAATGGTGGTAGGAAGAACTTTGTAAATGGTCCCATTATTTCTTTGGAGACAATGGAACTCATCACTTCATTGGCTGCCTAAAGGCCCTGTTTTACTATTTTAGAGCTTACATTCTTGAGGATTAGCTCATAGTATCAAATCACCAAGAGACTTAAAAGGGAGATTACATATGTGTATAAAGGGATGATTTAAAGTTCTAGTCTTTTAGTATTCATGAAGAAGGAGAATTGGAGGCCAGATGAAGAGGAAAATGAGTAGTGTCTGTTGTCCATCAGTCTACAAGTGCAGATCTGCTTCTTCACACATCAGAGGAGTGTATGTATACATTACACTTATGTGTGTTTGGGGTTTTTTTTCCTTAAAGTACTTATTCATTAAATAATTCTTTGTGAACATTTTTCTCTGTTAGTGACCAAGTCATACTTGCATGAATGAGTTGCCCCTTCAGTGTCTGAATTACCCAATAGCACTTTTTACCTAGTCGGTTCCCAGCAGACGAGAGTTTAAATAGAGCCTTAAGAACTCTTGTGAGCAAGAAATCTAGAATATATCTTTTTTTTTTTTTTTTTTACATGATAGCTTCTAAGGGATAGAGGTCCCTGTCCTCAGTTTTATCTACATTTTTCAGATATTCATTTGCAATAGACTTTAGCTTCTAATTTGCTGCATGATGGATAGTGACAGCTGCACAGGAAGCGGCTCAGAAACCATGAGAGAGTGAGAAAGCATCCATTAACTCCAGTTTGTGCACATTACTGTCATTACCCTTTTGCATTTCAGCATGAGCTGCAAACATGGCTTGTCAAAAAGTGTGAAATATCCCCTATTTCTTTTAGTATCACTGGTTTCTTGTGACTCACTGTATCATTTTACTAAGTTGGTGGCATCTGTGTCTGTGCTGCCCTAAAATCAGTAGTGATGAAATTTCTCATTTTAGGGGGACTGAACATATTTGTGTAATGATTTGTAACTCTGTGTGAAAGTGTGTGTGTGTGGGCATGTGTGTCTGCATTCAGATTGTAAATAAGAATAGCCATCAAGAGTGATATCTCCATGAATTTAGAAGTAAGTACCAAACTAAAAAATCAATATGCAATGGATCAAAGCAGAAATATGCAAAGTTACTTACAGGGACAAAATGATTCCTAGGCTAGCAATATATAATAACATCCAGAGTAACAGTGGGAAGATATCTAAACATGAAGAAGCAATTGGATAGATTAAAAAGCATTGGAAAAAAACAGCAAATATAGAGAACCAAATATTGTTAGTGTCCATGCAGCCCTTTCTAGGGCAAGTGGGTGCCCTAAAGAAAGAATGATAAGATCAAGACTGCTTGGCAAGAAGCCTCAGACACAGACACCATAACTTTTGCTCCCCACCATACTAACCAACCTTCCCATCAAAAAGTGTTTTCCAAGGAATAATTACTCTCTGAACTGAAGACATGTGTGTCCCCAACACTGCACACGAATGGCATACATGCATGCACACACACATACACCCACAGCCCCACACAGAGAAAGATGGCCCACTAGCTTGTATACCAGTGTCCTCTGAATGCATCAGATGTGTGATACTTGGTGTTAACTTTTCTAGAGGTCAGATTAGTTCTGAGATACTGAAAACTCTGAGAACAAAAGTATAGATACACCAAAAGGCCATGGGGCTAAGAAATGTGCAAATACTGTGAAAAGAGTAATCAATGAAATCGCTTACAGATTTTAGGATGCAAGGGTAAAAGAGGAAAGGTAGGAGAAGATGCAAACTGAAGACAAATTGGACGGATTAGAGAGTTAGAGGAAGTGTAAGTACAGGAAAGTTGGGAGAAATTCAGTGAGCACCTCTGGACTGAAAATTGAGTGAATATGAAACAAGTGAAGACAGTGATAATAGCAGTTCACCCTCTAGGCTGCTTAACTCAGAAAGAGATAGGGTAATAATGGGAGAAATTTTCCTGAGAATTGGAAATTTCTGATGCATGCTAAAAGGCATTTTAAAATATTACTTTCAGAGTGTTTGTTGCTAGGATAAAGAAATATAGTTAATTTTTGTATATGGATCTTATTTATATTTATCCTGTAACCTTACTATACTCACTTATTTGTTCTAGTACTTTTGAATAGATCCTGTAGGATTTTATACACAGATAATCAAGTTTCCATAGAGATATTTTTGATTCCTTTTTTTTTCCTTTTTTTTTTTTATTGCCTTATTGCCTAAGATAGAATCTACCACACAACTGGTGGAAGGAGACATTGCATTCATTGTTCTTTGTCCTGAAAGAGAAGCATTCAGTCGTTTGCCTTTAAGAGATAGCTATAGGCTTTTTGTAGAAGCCCTTTATGAAGTTAAAGATGTTTCCTTCTCTTCCTGTTTTGATGATTTTTTATCTGGAATGTATTATGGATTTTGCTGAAAGATTTTCCCCATCTATAAAGATAATCAGATGTTTGTTTGTTAGTCTCTTGATATTTTAGTAATTATATTGATTGGTTTTTGAATGTTCAGCTAAATTGCATTCCCCTTTTGGTCATGATGCAGTTTACATTCAAAATTTGTTTGATTTACTAAAATTCTGCTAATAATTTATGCATTTGTGTTCATGAGGAATTTCATTACTTAGGTTACTTCTTTGTTAAGTATTTGCCTTGTTTTGTAATTAGGAAAATGATCTCCTCATAGAACAAATTTCAAGGTAGTCTAATTGCTTCAATTTTACAGAAGGCGATATGTACAATTTGTATTATTTGATCTTTAAATGTTTGTTTGGTAAATTCACTAGTGAAGTCATCTTGGTTTGGAGTCTTCAATTTCTTTAATAGCTATATAGGTACTGTCGTTATATACTCATTTTGAGTGAGTTTTTGGTAGTCTGTGACTTTTAAGAAATTTGTCTGATTTCAATTACATTGTCAAAATCAATGGCATAACATTGTTAATAATACTTGTTTGTTATCCTTCTAATATCTGTACAATCTGTGATAATGTTTCCTCTTTCATTCCTAGTATTGATAATTTATATATTTCATTTCTTTTTCATGGTTAATCTAGTTTCAGGCTTATCAGTTTTAATGATCTCAAGGAATCAGATTTTAGTTTCACTGATTTTCTCTATAGTTTTTCTGTTTTTATTTCATTGTTTTCCATTCTCATCTTCATTATTTCCTTCTTTCTGCTTCCTTTGGGTCTAATTTGCTCTTCTTTTCTCTGATTTCTTAAAGTGGAAACAGGTAACTGAATTGACATCTCTTTTCTAACACAAACATTTAATGCTATAAATTTTCCTTTGAGTACTTCTTTAGTTGCACATAGCACATTTTCAAATGTTATGTTTTAATTTTTCTGCAACATAAAATGCTTTTTTAGGCTCGGCGCCTGTGGCTCCAGCCACATACACCTAAGGTGGTGGGTTCGAATCTAGCCCCGACCCGCCAAACAACAATGATGGCTGCAACCAAAAATAGCTGGGCGTTGTGGCAGGTGCCTGTGGTCCCAGCTATTTGGGAGGCTGAGGCAGGAGACTCGCTTGAGCCCAGGAGTTGGAGGTTGCTGTGAGCTGTGACGCCACGGCACTCTACCCAGGGGGATAGCTTGAGGCTCTGTCTCAAAAAAAAAAAAAATGCTTTTTTAAATTTCCCTTTTGATTTTTTTCCTTTTAATCCAGTCAGTTTAGAGGTATTTTTTTATCTTCCAAATATTTGGAAAATTTCCAGAGATCTTTATTTATTTATAATTAATTGCATTGTGGTCTTTGTACACTTTGAAGCTGTTTTTATTCATTGAGATTTACTTCTTGGCCCCAAATTTGGCTGTGTGCACTTAAGATTTGGTGTTCTTCTGCTGTTGAATAGAATATTTTATAAATGTAAATTAGGTCCAGTTCATTGACCATGTTCTTCCATATTCTTACTGATTTTCTATTGTCCTTAAATTTTTGAGAAAAGGAAGTAAATAATTATTTATAACTTTATAAATTTCTCCCTTCAGTTCTATAAGTTTTTGTTTAATATAGTTGCTTGCTATTTTATCCAGTATGACAATTTCTGCCTTTTTTGTTATACATGCCTGTATAGGCCACTTATACTTAATGTTATTATTGATATATTTAAATTTAAATCTATTTTGTTATTTTTTTCCTCTTTGTCCCATCTTTTCTTTGTTCCCATTTCCTTTTACAATCAATGCCTCCTTTTGTATTAACTACTTTTTATTATTTGATTTTATCTTTTTAGTGGTTTATTTGCTATGTTGCCTTTTCTAAGATGTTACTTGAGGTTTATGTTATATACCTTTTACCTACCACTTTTAACCTTCAAAGAACATTATACCACTTCATATATACTGCATATATGTAGTATAATAATATTAAAACCATCTATTTCCATTTTTTCTCTCCTGGCCTTTGTGTTATTTTTCTGATGCTTTTACTTCTGCTTGTGTGATAATATCTAAACCTAGAGCAGAGGTCTGGATTACCTGCTTAACCAAATAAGGTTTTCATAACTTTTTTCCTCCAGTCTTAGCTATAGGTCTCTCACCGCCCCTGGGCCCTGATCCTACGGGCTATGCTGCAGCTTCATCACCCTGCATCTGAATAAAGAACCTCCCATTCCCTGGCATGGGCAGTCTCAGCATCTTCAGTCTTTTAGCCTTTGACCCTACCTATTGGCAGTACAGATATCTAAAATGGGAGCCTCAGCTTTCAGCTGTGATGATGACCCAGTGATCCCCTTCCCACTACTTCACAAGGCATTATCATGAACATTAATTGAATTTCAAAGCCTTGATATGCACAGCATCTAAGAATCAACTCATTTGACACTATTTTACTCAAGAAATGTCACTGGGCACTCAGAAACTAAGTCCCAGCTGGAAAAGATCCCATTTGATCTTGTTGTTAACAGATACAGTCTTTGATTCAGCAGCCATTCACTCTGGAACTATATCATCTTTCCATTTAAACTCTTTGCCTCCTGGCCCCTGCCTCTAGGTTCTGTACATCCTTTGGTGCCAACCCTACTTCCCAGTGAAAGTAAAGAAAATCATTTCAATCATTTCTCCTTCTCCTCGGCATTGTTTTCTTTTTTTTTTCTTTGTCCACTCACAGAAGCCCCCTGCCCCTATCTCTACAACTGGTCTCTCAGTCTCAAAAGTTCACATGCATTTTTTTGATCAGAGATTCAGTGGATTCCCAAACTCATCGTTTATTCAGGTTTTTTAATTTTTTTTTTGAAAATCTACATTTTCTAAAATCATACAAAGCAATTTAGACCAAAATTCTAAATAACATAATATTTAAAATCATGAGCTCTGGAACCAAATGACGAGAGAGAGACCAGACTATCCCAACTCTAATATCCTAGCTCAGGGCCTCAGCTTCTTCATCTGCAAAAGGCGGCAATAATAGAACTTTCTTTAAAATGATTTTGTATTGATAGATAAATTACATGCCACTCATTTATGAACCACAAATATAGTATTCCATCAGGAAATACATATAGCTACTTTTAGTTCCACTTTCTTTTGTGCTTTTCAGAGCTATGCAAATAGTAATTACTCAAAAACTGATCTTCCTTCCTGTATAAATTCATTCAACAATAAGCAATGAGTGTCTGCTTAGTACAAAGCAATATTCTAGGGTGTGAGGATTAAGAGAGATGAATAAAAAGGCAGGTCTGACCCTTGCTCTCTAACAACTTGCAACCTTGGGGGGGAGAAAAAGAGAGCAGGTAAGAAAGAGATCTTCTCAGACAATAAGATAAGTAAATAAACAAGATTTATAATTAATTTCAAGAGAACACAACTTAAATTCAAAAAAGTCTCCATTATAGGAGAGAAAAAAGGAATTGATAAAGTAAGATCTCTAGGGTTCTAACTTTCCCAATAATAAATGGAAATCTACTTTTTTTAATTTCAAGGATGTTGTGCTAGGAAAGACCAAAGGCAGCAAAATACTAGAATACTTTTTAAAAGTTTTAGGAATTCATTCCAACTTAAAGAATCACACTTGGCCTCCTGAGTTGAATAACTCACCAGCCCTGGTTATTGCTTCTGTCTTTGTTCTATAACTACTCAGCTTTTTATCTGCACGTAAAGTACAAGGGACAAAAAGAAAACCTATTCCCTCAGATATGAGCCCTCAAAGAAAAACACAGATCAGGAAACACTGGAGATTGCCCTTCTCAGGGAAGGGGGTTAAGTCTGCACCCAGCTGCCTTGTAGAGCTAAAGACTCAGGCTTATTTAAGTGACCACAGCATAGTCACCAAGGTCATGTAGAAGGCAACTAGTATAGGATGCTTCTAAGTGGCAGGGCATGTTGAGAACAGATCCCTGCCAGAGGAAAGAAAAATTATCCCTCTCAAAGTAGAACAGACTCTTGAATCTGGAAATGATGATGGGAGCAAGTTTATATGTGAGTATTGACAGAATGTTTTGTCTTCTAAGAACAAAGTCTTCAATTTCAACCTCCTCTTTTTAAGAAAAGCCATAGCTTTCTGTGGCTTTGCAGGATGCAGTGGGCTAGGGTGTCATATGCAGGGTACAACAGGTTGAATGGGGAACCTGCACCTAAACCAGAAAGCCCCCACTGCTGCCTGCTCGCGTTTTGGGTTAAACTGTCTTCTGAAAACTATTTCCTCCCTGTTTCTGGGGCAGAGTCCAGCTGGGGACACATTTAGATAATCCACAAATGACAAGTTGTAAATTAAGAAGGAGTGGCAACAGTTGTTTTCATTGAAAACAAAATGAGCACCGATTTATTTAAACTTTAATAAAACATGTTTTATTTTACTTAAGCTCTAGCTTTCTATGATTAAAATAGCAATTGATAGGTAAAGCATTGATTCTCAGCATCATTTCAAGGACTTAGCCAATATGTAAAGTATGATTTGTTTGAATCAATGATTTAATACTTATCCTTAGTTTCCATTGCAGAAAGAGGCTCCAGTTCTTTGCTTTACAGGCCCTGCCTAGACTGACTAGATCAGAAGCTTACAAATGACCTTCTCTTGGGAACTAAGTATTTTCTGGGATCTGCTGCTAAAACAGAGATTGTTTTCTTTCTTTTTTCTTTTTTCTTCAATTTTTCAAAAGAAATAGATCATTTTTTTTTGTAGCAGGTAATTATTATTAAATTGTAGTTATTTTTGTTTTATAAATTTTCTTTAAATATTGACATATAATATCATAATAAGTACTATAATGAATGTATAATGGTATCTGCTTTTGAAGCAATTTATATATTTAAGTAGATTAAATTCAGTCTATTGACACTTCATGTTATTCCTCAAAGAGCTCTCCTAGGTTTTCTCTCCTGATCTAAGGTAGATTTCTCGATTAGTTAGCGACCAAAAGAGATCCACATGAACAGATGAAGCACATGGTTTTTAGGGACAAATGCTCTTCCACAATACTACTAATTGCTAGGACCTACTAAACATTAAATTCAAAACTGAGTAGTTGAATCTGTAGATTATAAAGCAGGAATAATTTTCTGATGAGAAACAGAGACTCAAAAACTTGTCTAGGGCCACAATGCTGGGAAGTACCTGAGCCAAGAACCAGAGCCAATGGTGTCAGCCCCTGAAGCCGAGACTCGAAGCACAGATGTGAAGTGGATGGTGTGATGATCTCTCAAGGGTTAGTCTTTGTGGAACTTCATTGTCTAACATAGTGACATGTAACATTTATTAAATAAACTAATCAATAAATGGGTTTTTTATTTCAAGGTCTTTATCACATAAACAATCAGGAAATCAGCCATCACTCTGACAATTGATACTGTTATTACTGTGTGAGTCAAATATGCTTTATTTCAGACAAGGAATTTGACCAATGAGATATTAATAAAATCTGACCCTAAATTGCTGACAGTTTTCACATCATAGTAATCTTCCTCACATATCTGTGGCCAGAGCTCTCTACTTTCTAACCTCCTTATGAATAAAGGCACAGATCTTTGGTCTTGGATTCATTCCACTACGGAACACCATGGCCTTGAGCTCAGCTCTTTAGAAATAGAACCTGAGACAGAGATTCAGAGGCAAATGAGATGTTGAGGGAGAACTCTCAAGAGAAATCTCTAAGGAAGAGAAGAAAAAAGGGCAATGTAGGGGTAGGAAAAGGAAATTAGATGTACAGATGTGGTCTCAGACAGTATGGAATCAAATCTATTCCACAGAGGGGTGATATAAGTCACATTGCAGAGATGTCTCTGCTTAGAGACAAGGAGGCTGGCCTTTTGCACACCCATATAAGTCAGTTATTACTCATGGTAGCTTCAGAAGATGCGATGCATAATCTCCAATTCTGGATGGTCCTTGTCCACAGAGAAAAGACAGCTGTGAGTCTTAACAAGCAACACTATAAGAAATTTGGGAAATGGGTGGTAGTAAAGGGAAGCATGGTTGGATTTCAATACTGTCTGCTACAACCATCTTGGTAACTCAAACTGACCATAGAGAACAAACTGCTCATCAAAATGCAGTGATCCCATATATGTGCCAAGTTTGTACCAAGTTTACAAAAGTGAATAAGCCATTGTCCTTTTACACTTGGCTAATGGCAGCACTATGTGTAAGTGGAAAGTAAAGCAGTGAATATATGCACAGGAGAACTTCAGATGGTGAGAAGTACTATGAGGAAAATTAATCATGCCCAAGGTAGGGTGGGGACACTGCTTTGGAATGGATGACCAGGCAAGGCCTCACCTTGGGCTCAACTCACCTGAAGGAAAAACAGAGGATGTGACATTACAGGAGAGAAAACAATATAAGCAAACGTATGAAGGTGTAAAATCTGGAATGTATAGTGTGTGTGTAGCGGCACTGGGAAAAAGACAGTTGGTGAGGAGAGACAGGAAGATATATTCATGTACCTGGACAGGCAAAGTAGAGTGACTCTAAAGTGGTTATCTGTTTCACAAATGTCCTAAACTACACCAAACAAAGTTAGCTTAAGTTGGCTCCCCAGGATCATGTTTCCCAAGTATGGTGCATGAATCATCTGTGTTATTAGTTTTATAATTTGTTGGTTTATAATCTTTATCTAATTGGCAGATAAATACTTCCTAGAGTCCATAAATATCCTCACAGGTAAAAATGAAATGATGTCATTGATTATGTTTATTTCTAAGATGGCTGTATATTTGGTTTGCCATCATATTTTACAATAGTAGGAAGAATTTTAAGAGCTGCAGAGGGAAATGTTACTTAGCTCATGGGCCTTAAGGAAGAGCCAAAATCACCCATAACTTATTTTATTTGATACTCCCAATAGCCCTGTGAAGTCTGGATTATAAGTATTCCTATGTGACAAGTAAGAAAACTGAGGCTCAGAAAGACAAAGGAAGCAGAGTTGATTCCAATATTCAACATCTGTCTTATCTGTCCCACACAATACTGCTCCATCATCAATGACATCACGCAGAGCTATGCATATAGTTGGCTGAAATTTCCAGCTCTTCCAGCGGAAGATCACTTCTGCTCACCAAGTATCACAGGTGACAAATACCCCAAATGCAAAAAAAAAAAGGATTAAGACCCTGGGAATCAAAAGCAAATTTATTAAGATCTTATCTTTATCATTATTTAGGTATTTAGGGGAAGCAAACTAAACTAACAATGAAATATCATTCATTCATTATATTGGCAAAAACTTTTAAGTAGAAGGAAGTGAAAAATACTATCTCACATTCTGTTGATAGGCAGTGTAAAGAATGCAGGCGGGAAGAAAGACCACATCAAAATGTACTATACACATACCCCAAATATTCAGATCTTACAGACAGACTATCTGGTCTTATGAATGAAAGGAAAATGCAGAACCCCAGTTTAAAACTTACTAAGAATTTCAAGAGAGTGACAGCAGAGCCTCAAACCAAAGGAGTTCTTTTGGGCATGGTGCCTTTTACAAATGTATAGATCACATGTGCACAAAGCCAACCCTGACTACTGCATATGAGTAAACTTGCATAGTCAACAATGTTGACTGAAGAATTGTGTATAATAGAAAAGATGTAAACTTTAATGCCACAAAAAAAATGTAATGTTTAAATTTATTTATGGGACATTCATATAATTGATTATGTGTTTCCATTAAAGAGAATGTGGTATATATGTAATCTATTAATATGGAACAAGTGTGCCTCTGCAAAATAGGGGTAATAAATATAATACTGTTTACAAGGGAAAAAAGAGAAATGTGTTTATAAACAGTAAATTACAAGGAAAGGGACTGGTTTAACACACATAACTATTCACAGGACTATGCATGAAAATGGAAGGATCAGGGAAAGAGTAAGAGGACATCTATGTTTGTTCTGTGCAATTCTATACTATTAGACTTATTGGCAATAGATGTAATTGAATAGTAAAATTTTTTTAAAGGAAAACTTAGTATGTAACATTTCCAGATAATTGAAGGAAGTAGAGCTAGAAGCTAAGCAAGTAAAAGCAGAATAAGAGCAAAGAAGCATTTAAAACAAAAATAATAAAAGTAGATAACAAAAATCTAAAGCTTTTAGAAAATAAGGATTCTCAGACGAGGGAATCAACAAGCAACACTTGTAATTTAGAGGAGCAGAGAAGTTAGAAATAAATACTAGGCAAAAATAAATACATTTAATCAGGGGTGACTGTCTGGATAAAATGTTTACCCCAGAGGGGGAAAAAATTGTTAAATAAGAAAAAGAAAATTTTATAATAAAAATATTATAAATCTCTAAGAAAGTCACAAATGTCAAATTCCATCTGCCAAGTAGCATGCCATTAAAATATATAAAGTTACCAAAAATACAATGAGAAAATTTTAAAAAGCAGCAGGATAGTTAATGCAAACCCCTAGGTTTCTGATGTATCAAATAAATATAAAAATGGACATATAATAAAATAACTATAATGAGGTTGCTTCCTTGGGGACCTGATAATGCAATGGTTCAGAATGAGTTCTGCAGTCACATTGCCTCCAGTGGGACCTAGGATCCATCACCTATTAGTTATATGACCTGGGACAAACACTGCTCCAAGCTTCAGGTTTTTCTTATTAAGTAAATCTATGAAGGGACAATAAAGGAAAGAAAGAATATACATATATGTATGAATAATAATGCTTAGTTTAAAATATATAATACACCATAATAGTTTAGAATTTGGGGTTAAATGTGTGAATTTCTAGGATACTATACATTATCAAAATTGACTAGGGAAGTTTAAAGCTGAACACTTATTATAGAAAGAATTAACAGATTTATCTTCCATACAAAACAGACCTCAATAATTTGTGAGCCCTAGAAATCTGCATTCCCTAACCCCTACCAGTCTGTAGCCTGTTAGGAAGGAGGTCTCACAGCAGGTGAGTGGTGAGCAAGCCAGCAAAGCTTCATCTCTATGTAAGCCCTTCCCCCATCACTCTATTACCATCTCCTGTCAGATACACAGCAGCATTGGATTCTCAAAGGAGCATGAACCCTGCTGTAAACTGTGCATAGGAGGGATCTAGGTTGCATGCTTTTATGAGAATCTAATACCTGATGATTTGAAGTGGAAGTGTAATGCACTTGAATCATCCTGAAAATACCCCATCTCTGGTCCATGGAAAAACTGTCTTCCATGAAACTGATCCCTGGTGCCAAAAATGTTAGGGGCTGCTGCCAGAAACTATCAAGGGACAGGACTTAAACTATTCCAAAATAAAAGAGACAGGGATGGGAAGCTTCTTCACCAATAGAACCCTGATATCAAAACTTGAATAAGATAATAAATAGAAAATTACAGGCAGTTTTTACTTTTAAATTTTGATTTAAAATTCCAAAATTAATTAGGTAAATATATTCTGACAATAATATCACAGAAGACTAAAACCTTCATTGTGATTGATAGTTATTCCCAGAAGCAAGTATTACTAAAAATTTTAAACTGATTGATTTAATCACTACTAATCAGTGTAAGACAAATTGAAATAACAATGGTATAATTATACTAAATTTTACCCAACAAATTGATAAAAGTTTTAAAGAACTAGAATGTATGATAAGGTAGCAATTAAAACCAGTGGGGAAAGAATATAAGGGATTAATTAATAAAGCATGTTTCAGTCATTGCCTACCCACTTGAAGCACTGTTTAGAGTCTTAATTATAGAATATATGAAAGACAAAAATTCTAACATATATCAATATACAATAAAATGATAAAATGATTAAAAGAAATATAGAAACCACCTTCTTCTCCTCTTCCTCCTTCTTCCCCTCTTTTCTTCTCTTCTCCTCTCTATCTTTATTTCTCCCTGGTTCTTAGTTTTTGTTTTGGAATGAGAAGAAACTTCCAAGGCAATAAACATAAGTTAGCTTTAGGGAGGAGGAATAAATAACAGATGAGACTACAGAATAAATTTAAACTATGATGAAAACCTTAAGTTCAAGGAAATAATAACACTAACAGAATTAATATGCTAGAAACTCCTAAAAATTGGCAACCCACTGAAAAATGAACTCACATAGCCAACCATTATATACAAAGATACATATCCTCAAAAACAATTACACTGAAAATTCAAATAACAAGATTATTTTTTCACATACCAAGTTTCCAACTATCTCACTAGTTGGGAAGAGCCAGTATTAGTGGTGATACATCCATATAAGAACTAAGAGATCACATATATTATGGGAGTATAATATAACTTTTTTAAGGACAATTTGACAGTATGTAGTAAAATACAAATGTTTATTATAATTCAACAATTCTACTTTTTAGGAATCCATATTATTAGACTAATAAACATAAAACATAGAGGTGAGGATCTTCATTACAACATTTTCTTTTTTATTGTTGGGGATTCATTGAGGGTACAAAGAAGCAGGTTACACTGATTGCATTCGTTTGGTAAAGTCCCTCTTATCATTGTGTCCCGCCCCTAAAAGGTGTGTCACACACCATGACCGCCCCCCACCTCCCTCCTTCCTTCCCTCCTGTCTCTGCTCTCCCCTTCTCCCAGCCCCACCATGTACTAGGTCATCAAATGTCCTCATATAAGAATTGAGTACATAGGATTCTTGCTTCTCCATTCTTGTGATGCTTTACTAAGAATATGTTCCACTTCCAACCAGGTTAATACAAAGGGGGATGTAAAGTCTCCATCTTCCTTAATGGCTGAATAGTATTTCATGGTATACATATACCACAGCTTCTTAATCAATACTAACTAATTCGTGGGTTGGTGGGCATTTAGTCTGTTTCCACATTTTGGAAATTATAAATTGAGCTGCAATAAACACTCTAGTGCAAGTGTTCTATGGTAAAAGGATTTTTTTCCTTCTGGGCAGATTCCCAGTAGTGGGATTACAGTATCAAATGGGAGGTCTAGCTTGAGTTCTTTGAGGGTTCTCCATACTTTCTTCCAAAAAGGTTGTATTAGTTTGTAATCCTAACAGCAGTGTATACGTGTTCCCTTCTCTCCAAATCCATGCCAGCATCCGCAGTTTTCAGATTTTGTGATGTGGACCACTCTCACTGGGGTTAGATGATATCTCAGGGTGGTTTTGATGTGCATTTCTCTAATAATTAGGGACAATGAGCATTTTTTCTTATCTATGTTAGCCATTCATCTGTCTTCTTTAGAGAAGGTTCTATTCATGCCTCTAGTCCATTGATACATGAGATTGTTGGATTTTTTCATGTGGATTAATTTGAGTTCTCTATAGATCCTAGTTATCAAGCTTTGGTCTGATTGAAAATATGCAATATCCTTTCCCATTGTGTAGGTTTTCTACTTGCTTTGGTTGTTGTCTTCTTAGCTATCCAGAAGATTTTCAGTTTAATTAAGCCCCATTTGTTTATTTTTGTTGTTGTTGCAATTGCCACAGAAGTCTTCTTCATAAAGTCTTTTCCCAGGCCAATATGGTCAAGTGTTTTTCCTATTATTTCTTTGAGGATTTTTATCATTTCATGCCTTAAATTTTAGTTCTTTATCCATCTTGAATAAATTTTTGTGAGTGGAGAAAGGTGCAGGTCCAGTTTCAGTCTTTTACATGTGGATATCCAGATCTCGCAGGACCAAAATAGGGATTCTTTCCCCCAGTGTATGTTCTTGTCTGGTTTATTGGAGATTAGATGGCTGTAAGACGTTAGTTTCATTTCTTGGTTTTCAATTTGATTCCAAATGTCTATATCTCTACTTTTTTGCCAGTACATGCTGTTTTGACCACTATGGCCTTGTAGTACAACCTAAAGTCTGGTATGGTGATGCCCCCAGCTTTGTTTTTATTACTAAGAACTGCATTAGCTATATGAGTTTTTTTCTTGTCCCATACAAAATGAAAAATTCTTTTTTTCCAAGTCTTGAAAGTACAATGTTGGTATTTTAATAGGGATGGCATTGAATCTGTAGATTGCTTTCAAAAGTATAAACATTTTAAAAATGTCGATTCTTCCTGGCCATGAACATAGTATGGCCTTCCATTTGTTAATATCTTCTGTTATTTCTTTTTGGAGGGTTTTTTAAAACAATAGTAGGTTTTCATTTTAAATTTTGACTGGACCAATTTTCATACATTTATTTTAGCTGGATTAACTAGTATGCACAAGGCTGTTTATCATAAGGTAGCTTTAATGTACAAACTATGAATATTCATCAGTAAGAGAATATCATATGTCTATTCAGTGGAGGACATGGATTTTAATAAAAAACAAAAAAACTCAGAAATAACCCAAATGTAAATTAATGATGAAATAATTTTTAAAATGTAGTACATCCATTCAACAGAATTCTAGGCAGCTTTTACAAAGAGAGACTACAAATTCTGACCTATAGACACATAAGACACAGTAAGTAAAAGCTGAAAGTATTACTAATAGTATAAAACTATTTTTGTAAAAATAAAATGTGTAATTTGTATATATAAACAGTGATTCCTATTTTTATGTCGTTCAATGCATCCTTAGATTTCTCACTGAAGGATTTTTTATTAGTTAAAACTCATTTTTAAAAATAAATTAGGGAGCTCTTCTTTTAAAATGCATCTGTCTTGAGCACTTCATCTTGATTCCACATGTTACGTTCACAGTAGAAGATCTACACAGTGCTTTAACACCAGTATGTTGGGGGCTAGAGTGGTATTGGAGTCTACACAAAAATGCAGACAGGAATGAGGAAAGAGGAAAACTGGAGTTTCTAGCCTCTAAGTCTTGATACAACTTGATTGGTTTTAAGAACTAGATGGCTTTCATATCACATCTGATTATGAACTGATTCTGTATCTTGCCTTCATTTTAAATAGTAGAAAAATTAAGTTCTGAAGACTTTTATTCACAATTTAAATGTATAGAAAACAGAAAAGGAGGTTAAAATTACCTTCTGCCCACTAGACTTCAAAGTTGTGATTAGAGATTAAAACAAAACATTTAAGGATGGACTTAATTGTTTTTATAAAATATGTTATATGCACATTGTCTATGCAATATTTATGTAATATTATAAAAATAATATTACAAAATTATGTAATATTTATAAAAATATTTTTATGAATTTCAACAAAAATATGGAACCATTGAATGAAATAGTATAATCCTTAAATGTTGCTGAAGTTTTGCTGTCTTACAGTACTGAATTTGAATATAAATGTTATTAAAGTTTGCTCAAATGTTAATTTTCTTGTGTTTCAAAACTTGCTTTTATCTTCTAAGAAGTAGAAATTTTACTATTTGTCATCTCTCAGAAAGAATTAACAGGAAATAAAAGTTTGGAAATGCACCAAAAAAAGAATTAATGGATTTATCTTTCATAAAGAATAGACCTCGATGTCTTTCAGCACTGTGAGAGAAACATGACATCTACAGAAGAAGGTATAAAAACAAAACCTGATGCTGTAAACATAGACAAAGGTGAATATCAGGATAATCATTGGAAGTTGCTAAAATTAAAGTGCAAAGTATATCAGTCTGTCCATGATTGAACATTAGAAGGAGTGAAAAAGGAAACAGTCTTGGCATCTAGTCACTGATTCTTTCATAATTTAGTTAATGGTCATTGTGCACTGCAAGTGTGCTAAGGTTGGTTAACAGTTGAATGTGATAAGTGTGATCTCTCCCTTCTTAGATGAGTTTACAAAGGAGGGTAGAATACAGACAGTGTATGAGGCAGTGGTTAGGTGCTATAATAAGGGGACAACCACAGTGGTGTGAGCCAATATAGAAAGTGACACCTGACTTCAGGTGTGCTGAGGGTGGGTTGGGAAAGAGAAAGAAGGTGAAGAGAAAGCCCAGAATGGAAGTTCTTTTTAATCTAAACTCTAAAGAATTGCTCAAAGGATTAATAATCTGTGATATATGTATACCATGGAACACTATTCAGCCATAAAAAACATGGAGACTTGTTACAATTTGGATGGATCTTTTGTTACATACATCTTTTGTACAATTTGGATGGATCTGGAGAACATTCTTCTAAATCAACTATCACTAGACAGGAAAAATAGGCATAACATGTACTAAACACTAAATTGAAATTTGTAGATTAACAATAACAACATGTTCACATGAGAGAAAAACTCAATTAAATTCAAGAGGAGGGGGAGGAGGTTCAGTAAATTCCCACCTAACAGACACAATATAGAGTAAATGGCACATTTCCCCCAAGTCACAGTTACAACTTAAACTCCACCTTACAAATGCAAACAGTGTAACATAATCATATGCACACACATATTAATCCAAAATATTTTTTTTTAATCACTCACACTTAGCCAGATTAAGCAGTGAGGAATGAAGGCCCCTAGGTAGAATAGGACACAGCATTCAAGTGTCTGCAGGAAGCTTGGGGGGCAGTTCTGAGAGGAAAATGGCAAATAATGAGACCTGGATTAGACAGAAAAGCAGGGAGCGAGGAATGAGGGTAGAGTTGATCTCAGGTACTTCTCATGGGCAGCATTTTGTGTACAAGTCGCAGTTGTGTGGGTATGAATTTTACATTTTTGTGTGTGCTAATATCAATGTAGGTTGACTGATCATTAAAAAATTCTGTGCACAGTATGACTTTCCACTTTGCTTCAGTTTTTCACTGAACATTTCTGTTAATATAGTTTGTCTCCATTCATTAAATTTAAATGTTGCTTCTCATTTCTGCAGTGTTTTGCATGAAAGGGTGACTAAGTTATGAGATACAAGTGGAGGTCCAGAAACCAAATCACTAATCAGCATAAATCCTGTCAAGTGTTAATTTTGTCAACTTGGTGTAGGTTTACTTGATGTTTGAATCAGCATTTTATAAATATATAGATACAGCCAGCCCTTTATGTAAGTGGGTTCCAGCATCTGTGGATTTAACCAACTGTGGATGGGAAATATTTAGGGGGGAAAAAGGATGGCTGCATCCATACTAAATGCATACAGACTTTTCTCCACCATTATTTTCTAAACAATACAGTGGAACAATTATTTACATAGCATTTACATTGTATTAGGTATTATAGGTATTGCAGAGATGATTTAAAGTATATGGGAGAATAGTGTAGATTATATGCAAATACTATGCCATTTTATATTAAAGATTTACGTGCCCATGGATTTTGGTAACTGTGGGGGTGCTGGAACCAATCCTCCATGGATACCAAAGAACACTATGCATGCATATAAGCATATGCAGGTAAATGCATACATGTTCATATTCAGAGTCCAGTGTATAAATGGGGTCACACTCCCTGTTCATTTCTTTAATGCATTGAAGTTTATGTCAGCCAATAGCCAGAATTATTTCAAGTAAGCTCAATTAGGCACAGCAGGTTCTTTATGCTAGGCTACACAAGTCATTTGTCAGATTATATTTGCTATTTTCTTTAAATGATAGCATTTCTTGTTCAGGGATGTCCCAGTGTTTAGCAAACAGGTGACTCAGAGAGCCATTTCAGAAATGAAATGTGGGCCTCCAGGAAACTGGCAATAAAGAAGTTGAAATTGGCAATTAAGAAACTAGAAATTAAGCATTTATATTCCAGAACCTTAATGAGTTTAACTTGTAGTCTCAGAGACCTGCTGTGGCCTAATGGAAATACCAACTCAACCTCTCACGGTAATGAATTAGAAAAACTGAAGGCTCAAAAATAGTAATTCAACAACACACAGAGTGGAATTTACAACGCAGTGTTTCAGAACATATACAATTCATTGGGAAAATGGAATATTTCTGACAGAGTATCCACACAAGGAGACTTTTTTTCTATAGAACCACCTGAGAGTTTATAACAATAAACTTGAAAAAGTATTTAGTTATAACCTGGATGGAAGTGGAACACATTATTCTTAGTAAAGCATCACAAGAATGGAGAAGGATGAATCCTATGTACTCAATTTTGATATGAGAAAAATTAATGACAATTAATGACACAGTGGGGGGTGGGAGAAGGGGAGAGCAGAGAGAGAAAGAAGGAGGGAGCCGCAGAGAAAGGAAGAGCAGTGAGAGGGAAGGAGTGAGGGGGGAGGTGGGGTCTTGGTGTGTGCCACACCTTTCGGGGGCAAGACATGATTGTAAGGGGGACTTTATCTAACAAATGCAATCCTTGTAACCTGTTTTCTTGTACCCTCAATGAATCCCTAACAATAAAAGTAAATAAATAAATAAACAAAAAGGAAAACAATAAAAAAATTAGTTATTAAATACTTTGGAAAACATTTTCAGCAGTTCACTGAAAAGATTTTCAATGTCAAAGTCATACTGATCCATTCCCACATTTTTCTCACTGCTTTTCTTGAGAGTTTTATAATTATGTGTTTATTTATATTCCATAGATGAGCATTTCTTTAAAATGGTTCTACAGATTCATGAAGGAAATTGTGCACTTTTATTCATCCCTTAACTATTTCAAAGATATTTTAAGTTTTATTTTAAGCATTTCTAAATATCAAGCATTTTATATTTGTGATCTGACTATTTCCACACATTTTCTATGCCTAAATTGATATTTTAACACTATCTTAATAGTTATCTATTAAAGAAGGAGTAGAGGCCAACCTCATTTTTCAAAGATGCTTTGAAGTCACACAAAGGCAAAGGGTAAGATGTCAAACTGTGAAGTGAAGCTTCTATAATTAGAACACTGTGGGTTTAGAAACTCTAGGAGTGCCTTGCCTTACTATCCCTCAGGTAAAATGTGTACACATGCCTGTTATAATAAATTACCAAGGAATGAATGAGATATGTTGTTAAAATAGTGTCTTTTTATTTTCTTTTGCATCTGAATGCTATGCCCTCTCTTCGGGTTCTACCAAGAGGAATTTATTTGTCTTAGCAGCTGTGGAGGTGAGACAAAATCAAGAATAAAATATCACTGAAGTGTTACATAGTCTTTTTTATCAGTTAAATTTGTCTTAAACGGAAAATACACTAACTAAAGACTCTAATATGCCACATTGGTTGATTTCATGGGAGAAAGTTCTGAAAGTCAAAAAATGTTTTCTTGTAAAGTTTGGTTTTTCCGGAAAATAACTTGAACTTGTGTCCCACTTGGCTTTACTCTATTGACTCACAACTCCCAAAGGAGGGCTGTATTCTGAAGCAGCAAAACCTCTGAGTCCAAAGTCCTGACATGAAATGAAATTTCCACATGGAGAACTGGAAACCTATCAATTAAAGTGCAGAGCATGAAAATGACTTTTAAACATCAGATATCATGCTGTAATGGAATATACTAAAAAAACTTATAGGAAAGTGAAATAAAAGTATAGGTTTTAGTTACTGAAATCTTGAGGAAGCATATATACGCACATGTAATATGTAACATATATAACACTTTCAGTTATAAATTTATAATATAAAATAGTATTACTTTAAATATAATAATTTTAATTATGATATTCATTAAGCCTTAGAGGAGAGTAATTTCTGAGTAAGTTCCTGCAATTGCAAAACTACTCCCATTATATCCTAAGACATCAATAACTGCTTTATAAAATGCATTTTAATGATATCATAAATCCACTATTTCCATGCTGACATGGAGTATGCTAGAATAAATAAACTCTTTCTTAGTAACAAGATTTCAGTTCAGAAATTCCAGGTCTACCGATCACAAACTTAAATGCTGATTTTGGTTTAGTTTTGTGTTTGTTTTGGTTTGGTTTTGCTATTTAGCCACTTAATATTTTATGTATGTAACTGATGGTGAAAAGAAGGCGTAACCAGTTTCATTACATTCCTGAGAGTTATAATCCTAAAAGGTATGTTGAGTGGTACTACTGACCCAGGGAAGAGTGTGGGGATGGATTAAATGCCCAGTAGATGACTCAGAAAGCTGCCTACGGAGCAGGGAGGATATTCACTCAAAATATCTACTCAGTGGCACAGATCCTGAGTTCCTAATGTGAGGATACACCACAGGTGATGTGAAATCCCTTCCTCATTTTCACTTGCCTTGATATAGGGCTCATTTAAAAATGTTTAGGAATGAGTGAGCTGCCAACATTTCTCAATTCTTTGAGGAAACATTTATAAGCAAGTAACCCATCCCTTTACTACCAGTGTCACCGCAATATTTTGTGTATGTATATGTATTTTCATGGAAATTTCAGTGGGAAGATTATTAGGAAGTTAAATCTACTAACAATCACAAGTGAGGCATGTGGAGCGTTAGGGGTTTTGTGGGAGTTTTTAAATCACTCATCCCTCTGGGGCCTATAACTATGAACTAGATAACGAGAGGAAGTGCAATTATTTTTGGTGCTTCTATGCTGAAGAAACCTCTCCCATGGCCTTTCTGCTGGCTCATTGAATTGCCTCTGTCAATTCTTCTAGAATTGAGCTTTATTTCTTCCTATGCTACAGATGGAAGATTCTGTACTTCAGGACAACTTCAGGCTAACTATTCGCCACAATATCATCTCTCTACCCACTTCAAGGAAAGAATCATCCTCTGGACACTGATGAGAGCACGCATCAGGAGGACAGGGTCTTTTGTGACCAGCACCCTTTCATGATCCTGAGCAAAAGCAGATCATACAGAAATCCCCTGGATCCCCTTCCTTGCTGTCTCTTCTGCTCTTTCCCCACAGCTCAGAATAAGAGTGAACAGTAAACAGAAGGTAGGACAGATATGAGGGCATATCACTGTAAACATCCAAGAAGAAAGCAGGTATCCAAACACATTATTTGCCAAACTGTACTTTACTTACTACAAGAGTAAAAGGAAGGCAAAATATTAAAATAAAATTCTTGAAATGGCAACATAGGTGCAACCACCCCTTTTACTATTTTACTCATTCCTAGTCTTTCTAAATGTGCTAATACAACTTTTTAAATGCTTTTAAAATTAGCCTGACTCTTCCCTAGCCTCTTTTATTCACTTAAATGGCACATTTTAGGCAATTTTTCATGAAGCTATACCATCATCGTGAGGATTAATTCAAATGTCAGCACAACAATTCATCAAGAATCTGTTTCCACAATTTACCCTTTTGGGGGGATATTCAATTTTGTTTTCCTTTCATACATTATACACAGTGCCATGAATAATCTATTCATGTGTAAATAACACTCTTTTTTTTTTTTTTTTTTTTTGAGACAGAGTCTCAAGCTATCCCCCTGGGTAGAGTGCCATGGCATCACAGCTCATAGCAACCTCCAACTCTTGGGCTCAAGCGAGTCTCCTGCCTCAGCCTCCCAAGTTGCTAGGACTACAGGCACCCGCCACAACGCCCGGCCATTTTTTGGT
>CAUYQV010040134.1:0-16116 GCA_963574575.1 Galagoides demidoff
TTTTTTTTTTTGAGACAGAGCCTCAGGCTGTCCCCCTGGGCAGAGTGCTGTGGCATCACAATTCACAGCAACCTCCAACTCCTGGGCTCAAGCGAGTCTCCTGCCTCTGCCTCCCAAGTAGCTGGGACCACAGGTGCCCACCACAATGCCTGGCTATTTTTTTTTTTTTTTTGGTTGTAGCCATCATTCTTGTTTGGTGGGCCCAGGCTGGGTTTGAACCTGCCATCTTAGGTGTACGTGGCTGGTGCCTTAGCAACTTGAGCCACAGGTGCTGAGCCCAAAGACCTTTTTAAAACCCATGCATGTACACAAATGGAGGTTCCTTTTTATTTCAGCAGCAGGCTCTGAGATGTTTTCCAAAA
Organism: Galagoides demidoff; assembly: GCA_963574575.1. Classification (NCBI taxonomy): domain Eukaryota; kingdom Metazoa; phylum Chordata; class Mammalia; order Primates; family Galagidae; genus Galagoides; species Galagoides demidoff. The sequence continues at coordinate 363 of CAUYQV010040134.1, forward strand.
CTGAGTTAAGAATTTTCCTTTTTTTATTGAGTATTATTTTCTGAGTGTCAAGTTCTGCAAGATCTCATTTAATTCTTGCACTAATCACATGCGGGGGATAGTTTATGGTTGCTTTAGGACTGGGACATGGGGGCAAACAGGTCAAGCCAGAGGCCAGCAATGTGCCTGTGGTTTGGACCCAGGTTCGTGGGAGAGGAAGGTCTGAGCTAATGTCCACTTCCTATGTTTCCACCACACCTACCAGCCGTTCTGCCATTCAGGGTGGGCATGGGGGGTGGGGGCTTGTGCCAGGACCAATGCTGGACCTCTTCCCTGGACTTTTCACCTCAAGGGAAGAAACAATTTCATCAACTTTTAAACAAAATTACATTAATCACTTTGGAACACAAGCTGGGCAACTTAGGATTTTAATTATGAAGTTGAGCTGTCTTCTCTTCTTTCCTTGGGCAATCTCTGCAGCACGCGCAGACATAGAAACCCAGGGAACCTCTTATCTTTTCCGCTTCCTCCATCCTCCGGCCTAGCTCAGGGTTCCCTTTTCACTTGCATTCATTCTTCTCTGGGTCTATTTTTTCTCTTCCCACTCACATCTGTGCTTGCCAGTCCTTTATCTTGCAGCTGAAGCCCCTGCTCCAATGGGCTCTGAAGCTATTTTGATGTTCTGCCTGTTGTAGAAGTAAACTCTCCCTTGCACAGGCACACACAGCTTGGGTTCCCCTAATGGAGTATGCAGTGTGCATTTGTATGCACTCCTGGTACAAAGTGACGGCCAGGAGAGACCTGGGCCCATGTTCCAAACAGCAGAGGTGTTTTCATAGTTTATCCTAAGATTTACTTAAATTTTAACTTAGTGTTAGCTGTCTGCCGACTATGTGCTTAGACCACACTGATTTGTTCTAATAACTTAAATACTGTATGGCTCTCTCCATGTCCTAATTAATGGTGATACTTGGGATAGGTTGAGAAATCAGGGATTGAGGAGTAGGGAGGTAAGGGAAATAGATATTATGTTCTTCTGGAAAGATTATAAAAGCAACAGCAGCTCAGAATGTCCAGGCTATATTTGCAGGTTCCAGAGAGTGTGGGGTGGTTCTGGGGAAGCGCAGGGGTATGGAAAGGGAACTAGGGAGCTGGTGGAGCCATACGATCTATTGAGGGCTATAAAAATCCTCGTACTCAGAGGAGGGTTGGAGAACTAGAAATAGGACACTTTGATGCGACAATTTTGATGTTAGGAGTTTGCAGACATTTTAATGTGACCTAAAACAGAAAGCCTTCAGCTTTTATTTCTATTGTAAAGTAAAGTGAGCAGAAGACATTTTCAACCCCTCCCTGATCTTGTCCCTAAGCTTAAACTATGCAGATTTACTCCCTTTTCACAGTGTCTTCCCATCTTGCATTCCTGTGTCTTGGTTCAGCCCTAATTCCGGCTGCCAAACCTCCCCTTGGTTATGGCCGATCCTGCTGTGGGAGCAATGCCTGTGTGAGTAGAGAGGGTTGTTTTATGGTCTTGCTGAATTGAGTAATTAAATTTCGAAAGGTGTTTGTCTACCTGAGCAATCAAGTCACTCTGTATCTCTTGACACACAGAGAGTTTGGCAAGGGAGATATCAACAAGAAAGCCGTGACTGTTTTTCTTTTCTTTTCTTTTTTTACTTAAAGTCTATGTTATCTGATACAAGAGTATCCACTCTTTTCTTTTTTGCATGGAATATATTTTCACAGCCTTTCATTTTCAGCCTATAAACCTAAAGTAAGTCTCTTGTGTCTTACAGACAATATATAGTTGGATCTCACGTTTCCCCCCTTTCCTTCCCCCTCTATCTTTTCTTTAATCTATTTACATTTAAAGTAATAATTGATAGGGAAGGACTTACTCTTGCCATTTTGTTAATTGTTTTCTGCGTTGGAGTTCTTTTGTCCCTCTTTTCCTTTCTTGCTGTTGATCTTTGTATTTCATCGATTCTTTCTCATATTGACATGCTTTGATTCCTGTGTCTTTTTCTTTTTTGTCTGCTCTAAGGTATTTTTTTATGGTTACCATAGGGCTTTCATGAAACATCTTATCGTTATAGAAGTCTATTTTAAGATGATAAAAACCTAACTTCAGAGGAGACAAAAAGGGACATTATATAATGATAAAAATGTCAATTCACCAGAAAGATACAACAATTGTAAATACAGATGCACCCAACATCAGATCACTTAAATACACAAAGCAAACACTGGCAGGATTGAGGAAAGAAATAGAGAGCAATACATTAATAGTAGGAAATGTCAGTGCTCCTCTTTCAATAATGGATAGAGAATTCAGACAGAAAATCAATACGGATGTGGCAAACTTGAACAAAAATGCAGGTCTAGTGGTCCTAATAAACATACAGAACATTTCACCCAATTGTAACAGAACATGCATTTTGCTCAAATGAACATGGAATATTCTTAAGAATAGATCACATGTTAGAGCACAGAACCAGTCTTAGCAAATTTAAGAAGGTTGAATTTGTATCAAGTATCTTTTCCAACCACAGTGGAATAAAACCGAAAATCAATAGCAGAAGGAAAACTAGAAAATTCAAAGATACACAAAAATTAAACCACATTTTCCTGAACAACAAATAGTCAAAAACAAATCAAAAAGGAAATTAGCAAATATCTTCAGACAAAGAAATACACACACACACACACACACACACACACACCCCATGCTAAAATCTATAGGATGGGGAAATAGTTGTCTATGAGGGCAGTTTATAGCAATAAATACTTGCATTAAGAAAGAAGAAATATCTCAAATAAACAACCCAATTTTATACCTTAAGGAATTATTAAAAGAACAAACTAAGTGCAAAAGTAAATTAGCAGAAAGAGGGAAATAAAAAAAAATAAAGATTAGCTCAGGTATAAGTAAAACAGGGAATAGAAAATATTAGAAAAATCAATAAGATTAGGAAGGGTTTTTTTGAAAAGAAAAACCAAATTGACAAACCATTAGCTACATTAATTAAGAAAAAAATAAAGAATACTAAAAATCAGAAATAAAGGAGAACACATTACCATTGATGCCACAGAATTTGAAAAGGATCATTAGAAACTACTATAAATAGTTACACACCAACAAGCTGTATAACCTGAGAGAAATGGCTAAATTTATGGAAATGTGTGCCTACAAAAATTGAATTATGAAGAAATAGAAAATATGAACAGACCTATAACTAGTAAGGAAATCAGATTAGTAGTTAAAAATCTCCCAACATAACAATAATATCCAGAATCATATGGCTTCTTTGGTGAATTTCACCAAACACATAAAGAAGAAATAATGTTAATTCTTCACAAATTCTTCCAAAAAATTCAAGAGAATGGAATACTTCCAAACTCATTTTATAAGGTAAGCATTAGTTTGATACCAATACCAGATAGACACTATAAGAAAAAAAATTAGGCAAATATCCTTGATTTATATAGATATAAAAATTTTCAATGAAATATAGGCAAAACAAATTTGACAACACATAAAAAGGATTATACACCATAATCAAGTGAGATTTATCCCTGGGATGCAAGGATGGTTCAACACACACAAATTCATTATGATATAAAATATTAATAGGATAAAGGATAAAATAATCACATACTAATCTCATTATATTCAGAAAAGAATTTGGCAAAATGTAACATCATTTCATGATTAAAAACTAAAAAATATAGGAATAAAAAATGTTATCTCATTATAATAGAAGCTGTCTTGAAAGGACCATAGCAAATCTTACATTCAATGGAGGAAAAAATGAAAGCATTTCCACTAATATCAGAAACAATTAAAAAATTCTCACTCTTACCACCTTCATTAAACATAATACTGACAGTCCTGGTTCAAGCAACTGGACAAAAAAGGAAATAAGAAGGAATCCAGATCAGAAGAGAAGTAAAATTATCTTTGTTTGTAGATAGCGTGGTCTTATATGTCGAAAACCCTAAGGATCCCACAGAACAGTTACTAGAAATAATAAATAAATTTAGTAAAGGTGCAAGATCAACATGTGAGAATCAGTTGCATTTGTATACACTAATGAAGAATTATCCTGAAAGGAAATTTCAAAACAATATTATTTGCAATAGTGTCAGAAGAATAAAATTCGTAAGAATAAACTTAACTGAGGCGGCAAAATACTTGTACATTGAAAATTACAAAACATTGATGAGAGAAGTAAATAAATGGAAAGACATCTTGTATTTGTGGGTTAAAGTAATCAACAGATTCAATGAAACTTCTCTCAAAACCCCAATGGCATTTTTTATAGAAATACAAAAAAAAGTTCCCTAAATTCTGAAATTCATAGGGGATCACAAATGACTCTTCAGAGACAAAAAGACACATAAACTAAAATCTTAAAAAAGAATGAAACTGAAAGCATAATACTTCCTGAATATTTCAAAATACATTGCAAAGTTACAATAATTAAAACCAGTAGGGTACTAGCACAAAGACAGACATAGAAACCAATGGAAGAGAATGAAGACCCCAGACATATTTCCTTGCACAGACTTCTGATCTTCAATAAATGGGCCAGAAACACACAATGGGCATAGAATAGTCTCTTCAACAAATGGTGCTGAGAAAACTGGATATTCACACGTGAAGAATATAATTTGTCCCTCAGATTACACCACGCACCAAAGCCATTTACATTGGTTAAAGAATTAAAGCCATTTACATTGGTTAAAGACCTAAAACTACCAAACTCTTAGAAGAAAGCATAGGGGAAACGCTTCATGACATTGGTCTTGGCAACAATTTCTTGAATATGTCACCCAAAGCATAGGCAACAAAAGAAAAATATAGATTAAATGTAATCACGTTAGGTTAAAAGCTACAACATAGAAAAGCAAACAATCAACAGAGTGAAGGGCAAGCTACAGAGCAGGAAAATATTTGCAAACTGTATGTCATGTTCAAAATATATAAAGACCACCCCCAACTCAACAACAACAATACAAATAACAAAGATCTCACCTTATTAAGGTGCCTATTATTTTTAAAATGACATGTTTTATTAAAGATTTGAAGAGAAAGGAATCTTGTACGCTGTTGGTGGGAATGCAAAATGGTGCTGCCACTGTGGGAAATGCTATGGAGGCTTCTGAAAAATTACCAATAAAGCTACCATCTGTTCCAGCAATCTCATCTCTGGGTATTTATCCCAAACATCAGGATCTCGAAGAAATATCTGCACTCCCGTGTTGATTGCAGCATTATTCACAATAGCCAAGATGTGGAAACAACTTAAATATGCATTGACAGATGAATGGATAGAAAAAACATGGTATATATATACACACAATGGAATATTATTTAGCTTTAAAAAGAAGGAAATCCTGCCATATGTGACAATGTGGATGAACCTTGAAGACATTATGCTAAGTGAAATAAGCCGGTCACAGAAGGATAAATACCACATAAATGCACTTATACGAGGTATCTAAAATAGTCAAACTTGTAGAAGCAGAAAGCAGAATGGGGATTTCCAGGGTCTGAAGGGAGGGGGAAATGGGGAATTGTTGTTTAGTGGGTACAAAGTTTCAGTGATGGAAGATAAATAAGTTTGGAAGATCTGCAGTACAGTGCGGCGCCTATAGTTTATAATACTTCGTGGTACTGTGCACTTCGAAATTTGTAAGGAGGATAGATCTTATGTCAAATGTTCTTTGCACAATGAAAATTATCAACAACCACAAAAACAAGAAAGCTGTGGGTCCTGTGGCAGTTAAGGCATTTCATTTGAGGAGGCAGCATGATGCAATGCAAAGATCGTCCAAAGGAACTCCCCGTGCACGTACTAGTCTCAGTTCCGCTTCTCACTGGTTCTGAATCGCCAAAAAAGCAATTGTATCTTTCTGACCTTCAATTTCTTCAGCCCACAAAATGGGAATATGACATTTCCACATTTCCAAAGGTTCCACCGTCTAATTTGGTTCAGAAATTGTCTTCCTACCGTCTTCTTGAAAATGCCAAGTCTCAGTGGGCTTCAAGGACATGCTCAAGGTCATACAGCTAGTGAATACCCACCTCTGGGGTGGGGTCTTGTAATTTTTAATCCTAATACCTGTTCAGCCATTTTTAGTTTCATGAGCATAAAAAGCTCACACAACATTTTCTAGGCAGAATTTCATGAACTATAAAATCTAGTAATACTTGGCTGTCACTTAACTAATTGTTACAAAGATCAAGGAAGAGAGTGGTAGGCGATCAACCAAAGTTGAATTACTAGACCCTGGACAGTCAAATAATAGAGCTGAAATCAGAATCTAGGTCTTTTGGTTCCAAAAAAATGCTTTTCTTGGTATGGGGTTTCTACATTGTGTGGTTTGCAATAGAACATTATCTCCTTCAAAAAAAAGGTTTTCTTATAATCCTACTGTTGTTTGTGAAATCTCTAATTAGTGTTGCTTATTGATCAGCTTCTAGAGATACATACTTTCTTACTGGGGTTAAGGCATTTGAGAGAGGATGAAAGTTAGGTGCTACCTTAGGGGTGTGTGTGTGGTGTGTGAAGGTGTGAAGATATTATTCTACTTTAAGAGGAGGCTCCTACAGAATTGAAAGGTCTCCCCCGCCCCAGTTTTCTTCAAGGTAACTACTCATCAAGGAATGAACAAAAACGAGAAATGTTCCATAGGTATTTGCCCACTTATTCTGGGACATCATCTTCTCAACAGTCCTTATATCTGAGATATGAGCTGAAAACCAGCCCACTTTCAGAGGTCACATGAAAGACGAGCAGAAATGACCTACTCAGTGGGAACAAAGAAGCTTTCTCCTGAGACATCCTTGAAATTATTACCTTGCCCTTGGTTCTATCTCCTAGACTTGCTGGTTCTGGGGAGCTGCTAGAAGTAGGATCGTCTGGACTGGGATCAAACACCTTTCTGGTATTTAAAAAGAATATCCATAGATAAGAAATAATATTATCAGGGAAATAGTCCATTTATTCCAAGTCCTCACCCTGGAAAAAAAATCACAAACCTCCATTTGTAATGATCTCTGTAATATTTTAAACAACTTTGCCAATAGCTTGTCCTGCTGTGAAGGTCCCTTTTCAGATCTGTATCTGGATATCCAGCTCCAGGAGCCATCTACAGTGTCTGAGCCAGGGAATAGGTGGGAGTGGATTAAAATATTTAGGCATTTTCACAGAGAGCTTGGGGGAGCTGGTGGGACATCAAAAACCTCTCAGAGAAAAGTCGACAGATGACTTCAGAATAAATGAAGCCCTTAAAACATTTAGGGTGTAAAATATTAATGGAACCATTGCTTGGCCCCAAAAGCATTTGAGATTTTTATTGATGCCAAAACATTTGAAAAATAGTTAAGCAATGTTTAACAACCCAGAAAAGCTGAGCTGTTCACCCAATTCTGTGTTATTTGTGAAGTGCTTGGAAGAACCCCTGACAGAACAGCACATCTGCAGGGACTCCATTAAGGAAGGCTCCTTGGAGGTTCTCTTAAATGGAGTGGGAAGGAAAAGCTGAGTAAGAGTCTCATCAGGGAAATGAGAAAATTGCGGAAGTGTTTCCATATTGCTCTGAGTTGCATTAGTCATTCTCCTGGAAAAGATTCCAGTGTTATCAGCAGAACAAAGAAAGGAAGTGTCTGAAATACACACATTACAGTCTGCATTATAATAACCTGCTTTGACAAAAGAGCAACAGGGTAGAGCTCGGAGTTGCAGAGACAATTATCAAAGTTAGAACACACTGGCCTCTCTCCCAAATTGTCAATGAGATGATTTAGAAAGGATAAACCAAGGGAAAAGAGAGGAGCTTGGAGACCCTATTGTGTTCCAGGCACTGTGCTTGGATGTTTTCGTGCATTTTCTCTTCTTTATATTAATTATTATGAAACATTTTTATATCTGTGTCACAGATTAGAACAATTTTATATGTGTTACAGATTAGAAAATTTAAGGTGGAGTTCAACAAATTGCATAAGGTTACACAGTAGATAAATGACAGCATCTTTGATTTAAATCCAAGTCTACTTGATTCCAAGGCTCCTGTTTAGAAATGCATGATGGATTCTACTTTTCTGAAAATCTGCACATTCTTCCAGGCTCCTCATATGAAGCCTTCTTTAGGTCCAGTTCCAGCAGAGTTGTAGACCAGCATCTCTAATATCTTTTACAGATATTAGATGATATCAAGTAAGACTTGGAAATCTGTAATACAGTTTTATAGAGTAGCAGACTTGATAAAATATAAAGACCCTCTGGGTTGGTTGGTATCCAGTAATTTTTAATCCTAATACTGGCCAAGCCATTTCTTGGTTCATGAATATAGAAAGCTCTCATAACACAATTTCATTGACTATAAAATGTAGTGACACTTGGCTGTCACCAAGATAATTGTCGTGAAGATCAAATAAGATAGTGCAAAATGATCAAACAAAGTACAGGATTACTAGCTAAAGAAATCCTGAGCAAAAAGAACAAATCTGGAGGCATCCTGCTACCTGGTTTCAAAATATGCTACAAAGCTTTAGCAATCAAAACAGCATAGTAATGTCATAAAAACAGACCAGTGGAACAGAACAGCAAGCCCAGAAATAATTTCACACATTTGCAGTCATTTGATGTTGACAAGGATGCCAGGAACACAGAGTGAGGAAAGGAAAGTCTCTTCAATAAATGATGTTGGGATAATGGGTTATTCGCAGGCAGAAAAATGCAATTAGATTCCTATCTTATACAATATGCAAAAATAAACTCAAAATGGATTCAAAAGTTAAATGTGAGGCAAATGTAAAATGTACTGCAAATGTAAAAATACTAAGAGAAAACATAAGAAAAAAGCTCCAAGACATTGTTCTGGACAGTGAATATTTTGGATATGACCCCAAAAGCACAGGCACAAAATCAAAAATAGATAAGTGGACTATATTAAACAAAGAATCTGCATTGCCAAGGAAACAATCAACAGAGTGAAGAGACAATGGGAGACAATGTTTGCAAACCATACACCTGCTAAGAAGCTAATACCTGAAATACGTAAGGAACACAAACAACTCAATAGCAAGAAAACAAATAATGTAATTTTAAAAATGAGCAAAGGTTCTTAACAAACATGTTTCAAAAGAAGACACATGAATGGTCCCCGAGGTAAATAAAAAAAAAAAGCTCAAAATCACCAATTATAAGAGAAATGCAAATTAAAACTGTAAGGAGCTATCACCGTACACCTGTTGGAAGGGCTATTATCAAAAAGATGAGAAAAAAGTGCTATGGAGGATGTGGAGAAAAGGGAATCCTTACCCATTGACAGTGGGAATGGAAATTAGCACAGACATTATGGAAAATAGCATGGAAGTTCCTCAAAAATTTAAAAATAGTAGTGCCATGTGATCTAACAATCCCATTTCTGGGTATATATATATCTCTCTCTAAAGGAAATGTAATCAATATGTTGAAAGATATCTGGGCTCCCATGTTCATTGCAACATCTTTCACATTAGGGAAGATACAGAATTGACCTAAATATTCATCAATAGATGAATAGAGAAAGAAAATGTGGTATGCAATGAAATACTATATTCAGCCTTACACAGGAGGAAATTGTATCATTTGGAACATCATGGATAAACCGGCAGGGCGTTATAAGCCAGGGCACAGAAAGACAAATACCATATGATCTTACTTACACGTGGAGTCTCAAAGACATTGAACTCCTAGAGAGTGGGAAGGAAGTAGTTACCAGGGTTGGGAAGACATAGGTCAAACAATACAAAATTTCAGTTAGATGAGAAAAATGTGTATAAGTGACCTGTTATACAACATGGTTCTTATAGTTATAACAATGTATATGGAATTCCTAAACATTGTCAATTGAGCCAATCCACAATGTATATGTATTTCAAAACATCATTCTGTACCTATAAATATATACAACTTTTAATTGTCAGTTAAATAGAAATAAATAGATAATAGGCTAACTATTAATTCCATTTAATTTCAGATAGAATTAGATATTTTAAAGAAAGTGGATTTAACATGAATTAGTTTTTTAAAAATATCAATAGACATGGACATAGGCAGTTGGGAATTGAAAATAAAAAAGAAAAATACAGAATCACTGTTGTGACTCACTTGAGTGCTTGTATGTATTATTTAAACAGGGAAATTCTTATTATAAACCTAAAAAAATGTTAAGTTTAAAACTAGGCTGGTAGTTTTTAAAATTTTCACACCCTATGGAAACCATCATATATCTACAGATTGGGAAGAGTATGGAAATGAAGGTGGGCACTTTAGGGAACCCATAAACCCCTTAAAATTGCATTCACAATTTTGTGAATATGTGGTTTCTGGGGAGACTCCACAACCTTCATCAGATTCCCCAAATGGGTACATGAATGTTTAGAAAACAAAGTCTAGTTGTACAATCCCACAGCTTTGGATATTAGACCTGTGGTTTGAAGGAACTGATAATTCCATGTACCCTATCAATCAAGATCTAATCTGGGGCAGCAGAAACCATACCATGTATTTCAGCAAAGAGTATTTAATATAGGGAATTAGTTATGCTGGTCTTATAGATCCAAAAGAGAAAATGAAAAGGAAACATCAAGGATATTTCAGAGTTCTCTGTAGATTCTAGTTATCAGCGCTTTGTCAGATTTGTTACTTGTGGGGAGTGAGGGAGGAGGGAGGGCAATTGGCGGGATCTCACCTAATGTGTGCAACCAACGTGAGGGTGTCAGTATGCCCTCTGGGTGAAGGGCTCAACTGCAACTTGAACTTTATTGTAGAATTGAAAACAATGTAACCTAAAAATCTGGATCCTCATATTAATTTGAATTTTAAAAAAGAATATTTCAGAGACAATTAATGCTGGGAGAGGCTACTTGTCCTAGGATTGGGAAACAAGGAGAGAAGTCAGGGCATCTACAACTCAGGAGCTTGTAGGAGAGACCCTGTAGAGCTGGTGGTCAGACTCTGAAAGCAGAGGTGCTTTATAGTCTCTGGAAAGTCCTGGTAAGGACTTGAAGTGCTGAACCCAGCTGGGAGCAAACCAGCGCTGAGATGATTTTAACCACAGCACAAATAGAAAAGGGGTCCTCCTTCTCTTCACTTCTACACTCTTCCAGTGCCTCCTATTAGTGGTACCTAGAAGGAAGCCCGTTGACGGAGGACTTTGCAATGCAATTTGCAGATCCTGTGATTCAGCATTACATAGTAGAGCATACAGATATATTTTCAAAAATAACGCTATTCATGTTAGTGTCAGTGTGCAAAGCAAGATTCCTTTATGTGTTTGCAAGGACCTCCACATGCCTGAACCAGTGTATCAGGGATCCTGTTGTTTTCAAAGAAAGTAGAAATCACATACAATAAAATGGAACCATACGAAAATCCTGTGGCTATTTCCAGACATCTTCCTGGTGTTTTCTTAAGCATCCATGTCAGGATAAGTGTTACCCCATACATGGTCTAATGTGACTTAAGCATGAGGTGATTGTCATCATTCTGGTTGGCTTCACCATATTTCAAGTATTCATATGGTCAAGATGAAGATGGAAGGGTAAAATTTTGTTTCGCAATGCTCATACAAAGACCTCAAAGGAAGGAGATACTGTGTTTCCCTGGAAATAAGACACTGTCTTATATTTATTTTTTCTCAAGAAGACACACTAGGGCTTATTTTCAGGGGGTGTCTTCCTCTCCCCTCCGAAATGCATGGTGTGGCTATGCAGCATATGTACAACATAATACACACGCTGTATAGCCACACCCATCACTAGGTCTTATTATAGGGGTAGGGCTTATATTTAACAAATGCGTAGATGTCCTGCTGGGCTTATTTTTGGGGTAGGTCTTATTTTCAGGGAAACACAGTATATTAGTGGTAGATAGATTGCAATACCTAGTCTGGACAATCAAGTCACTGAACTCAACCAGATCTGACAGGCCTTCCCTATAAGCCAAGGGGCTTCCTTGTTGTATGAATCTCAGCTCCCATTCAGACCAGAGGAATTAACCAGCTAGAGGTGTGAGCTACCTTTGGACAGAACTCAGCAGGTAGATTCAGAAGAGCAAGAGCTCTCCAGGGACCCGACAGTTATGTTACTGTGAATCTACCTGCTGATGGCCCTGATACAGTCTTGTTGATTTCATAGTTTGTACCCTAAATCTCCTTACCCTGATTAAGTTTTCCATTATCTTTCTCTGGACACTTAGTCTTTAAATTGGGCTTTATTAATACTAAAAACAAAAATTATATGGTGCTTATACTTCTTAAGAGACTTTTAATAGCTGGTAACATATTTAACCATCCCATTAAGCAGGTGAAGTTGGACCTGATGACTTCACCTTCCTGAACAGGTGGGATAATGAGGTCTCAAGGTCAAATAACAAGATTAAGAGCATGATTTGAAATGATTCATCAGGGACTTGAACCCAAGCTGTCTAATTCTAACATGTCTTGTTTCCAATTCATGGAGTCACTTTAAGGACTGAATTACTCAGCTCTTACTCAGACTGCCCCAGTTATTAGAAGACATTGTACTAGATACACACGAAAAATCACCCATGGTTCAAATATATTTGGGATACACTGAATACTATATCCTTTTATGTGTGTAATTAATAATGGATGGTAGAATAGTAAAGACTCTTAAAAGGCTTGCAGGAAAAGAATCTATAGCTTTTTGTTTGACCCAGAGTTTTCCCATTTTTGTTTTTGATCATGGATAGATCATTCATTAGTACAAGCCACCCATTTACATCAAATGTGATGCCAGTGTTTCATAAAACACTGGAGAAATATTCCCTTATCCCCATATGGTGACCCTTGACATTTCAGCATCAAAATGTATCTTCTCTGTAAACTGTCAGACAATCATTAGGAGTATTCAGGCAAGGCCTCTGGCTGGCTAGAGGGATTTTTCAGTATTGGCTATGTATTATCATACCACAGCTACCCTCTCACCAGGTTCAGTGGCCAGGGAAAATGATTCAAATATTCATAAGAATTACTTTGTAGAAAGATATCCAAGGCTGATGATCCAAGGTGATTCCATCTCTCTTGTGGCCTATATTTTGTTTTTATAACACAAGCTTCTAAATGCCCTGTGGTCATTCATTATTTATCAGACTTCAGTGCACTCAACAGCTCCATTCTATAAAATGACCATCTTTGAATCGAGTTATTTGTGGTACGGTGGTTATTAGTAGCTGCTCAGATTGGGAAATGTTAATAAGAAATTAATTAGGCAACACGGCTGGAGAGAAAACAGAAAAAGAGAGATGGGCAATGAAAAGGAAACATGGGGCACAGCTAATCCCATAAGAGGGGTAAAAATTTTACCCTACACTATTTTACAAGTCTCCTTTCTACTGTCTTAAGTCACTTGGACCATGGCATAGTATCTCAAAAAGACGTGGAGCAGGCATTTGTTGAACAATTGTGCTGTCCTGGGCGTTGTGCAAAGGAAGTAAGAGAGGTAAAATTAATTCCTTATCTTAAATTTATTGTGTTCCAATAACAGGAAGATAGACATACACAGCAGTGCTCAAATACTCCACACAACAAATGGCTGAGATGAACCATGGAAGAGGGATAATAAATTCTTTCGGGGTGGTGATCTGGGAGTGCTTCACAGGAGAGACATTCAAATTGAGCTTTGGAGGGGAAGAGGAAACTTCCCCCTGCCTCCCTACCTCCATCATCTTCTGCTTCTCTGTCCTTAGCCCACTACTTTCTAGCCTCAATAGCTCAGTAGCCTTCTCACTGGCTACTGCCACAGGGCCTTTGCATATGCTGTATCTTCTGCTTAAAATCATTTCCTTCTCTTTGCCTTGTGGTTACCTCTATTTGCCCAACAAGTTTCAGATTAAGTGAAAGAGGCTTCCTGATATCAAAGAGGGCTTCCTGATATTCCATCTCCAGCATAAATTACATCTCCCACACTGTAATTTCTCGTGACATTTTGGTGATTTCATTCATAGCAAAGGTAGTTTTTACTTCTGCACTTTTTATGTTTATCCCTGTTCCACATTGTTTTGGGACCTCCATAAAATCAGTTGCTGGGTCTATTTTGTTGAGTTCTGTGGCTACACCTCTCTTTTCAGTGTTCTGCTTTAAACGAAGAGCTCAATGACCATGAATGAATGAGGCAAAGTGGGGCATCTTGGGGTGAATGAGAATCTTGAGCATAAGCTGGTTGGCATAAGCCTGTGTGTTAGTGGCAGGTTCTAAATTGTGAGGGGAATCCAGCCCCCCTGTCCACTCAGTAGAGGAGAAACACAAACATGGGTAATGATAAAGCCATGGTTAGGTTATATGCAAAAGAGTGAAGCCCTCCATCTAGGCAAACATCGGTAGTTCAATCATGGCCCTTGACAGCATATTTGATTTTTGGATTCACCCTTTTGATTCATGAAGCTGATTTGAAAAGCTAGACCTGGGTTTTCCTCTTATGGAGACATCTGTGTCCGGAAGTGGCAGCACCATGTCTTAGAAACAATCTTTCTCTCCCTTTACCTCCTAGTAAGTGTGGTTTTCCTCAAGTTTAGCCTTCCATGCCTCAGAGCATCAACAGAAGGGTGAGACCTCAGTAGATCTGGGTTAAGGGAGCCATGGTGGACTGGAACCTATTCTGAGTTAACACTTTAGGCCAAGTGAGACTAGAAACCTTCATGTTTTACACCAAGTCCCCTGTAGCTCAACAGGACTAGGGGTCCGCATAGGATCTGGGAGCCAGTGCTTGTCAGAGAAGGATAATCATAGCTGACACGTATTGACCTCTAATAATTTGTCAGGCACTGTGATAAGCACTTGATATGCATTTTCTAATTTAGTCTTTGCAATAATATCCTGGGAAATGGGATGTTAGTTCAAAGGTTATTTTTATTATTCCTGTTTTCTTGAAGAGAAAAGTTAGGCTCTTAGAGGTACAATTGTGTAGGCTGCCAAAATCAGAGGAAACCATTGGACTCTGTAGCCTGAGCACTTAGCCTGGTGCACATCTATCTCTGGAATCTGCAGTCACATTAGGCAGCTGTTTGAGATCCCAGCCATCTCTTCCTCTGTCCGTAGACATGAGAATCAGAACCACCAGCTGGGCCGCAGAGGGCTGATGGCTTGAGGGGCGTGCACTTGACAGGACTGGCTGTGGAGGATGAAATACTGACCTAAGAATCTGGATTTCATTCTTGGGAGAATGGAACCAAAGTGTTATTTGAGCCAGTTAATGGCATGCAGGAGAACAGAGCGACAGAGAGTGGCAATTGAGGGTTAGCAGATGCGGGAGGCTGCAGTAATCCATAGTTCAGGGAGGCTGGACTGAGGTTGTGGTGGTGGAAATGGACTGGAGAGCCATTTTGGGGTAGAATTAATAGGACTTGGCAACCAATTGATAGGGAAAGGGCTACCTGTTGTCACTTAGTGATGAAATGCACCTCCCAACATTCCCAGCCACAAACTGCATCTCAGCAAACATTCTTTAATGATTGGTCGATATTTACTTAACATCCTCATTTTACCAAGAAATATGAACTGGCTCCATCTCTGAAGAAGCATACATTCCTGGGCTCCTGTGACTTACTCAACTGCTGTTAAGAAATGGTCGCCAATGTTAAAAACTGGGGTCACATTTATATGGTGCTATGCATGTGATTCTCTGGCACCGGGACTCAGGAGGCCAGGGGAATTTTACTTCTCTGTCTTCACAGCACTGTCCTCTGGCTTTATTTATAGT
>CAUYQV010040135.1:0-78597 GCA_963574575.1 Galagoides demidoff
CCTGTGGTCCCAGCTACTTGGGAGGCAGAGGCAGGAGACTCGCTTGAGCCCAGGAGTTGGAGGTTGCTATGAGCTGTGATGCCATGGCACTCTACCCAGGGGGATAGCTTGAGGCTCCATCTCAAAAAAAAAAAAAAATAGAAGCTGGCGGGGCATGGTGGCTCACATCTATAATCTCAGCTACTAGGGAGGCTGAGGTAGGAGGATCACTTGAACCCAGAAGTTCAAGGTTATAGTGAGCACTTCATTCCAACCTGGGCAACAGAGCGAGACCCTGTCTCTATAAAAGGACACTGGAGGTGCCTTTTATTCAGTGGTTATGGTGCCAGGCACATGCTCCAGGGCTGGTGGGTTTGAACCCGGCCCAGGCCTGCTAAACAAACAAAAAAAATAGCCGGGCTTTGTAGTGTAGTCCCAGCTACTCTGGAAGCAGAGGCAAGAGACTTGTCAAGCCCAAGAGTTTGAGGTTGCTGTGAGCTCTGATGCCATGGCACTCTACCAAGGGTAACAAAGTCAGACTGTCTCAATAAAAAAAAATAATAATAAATTAAAAAATTCTTGTAGCTCAAGCGGCTAAGGTCCTGCCCACGTACTCCAGATCTGGTGAGTTCAAATCCGGCCCAGGCCTACCAAACAATGACAACTACAACCAAAAAATAGCCAGGCGTGTGGTGGGGTGCCTGTAGTCCCAGCTACTTGGGAGGTTGAGGCAAGAGAAGTGCTTAAGTCCAACAGTCTGAGGTTGTTGTCAGCTGTGACGCCACAGCACTCTACCCAGGGCTATAGCTTGAGACTCTGTCTCAAAAAAGAAAAAAAAATTTAAAAAGGGATGCTGAGGCAACGGGAACTTAAAAGACTTCATACAAAAAAATTCACTACACATGGGTGTGGGAAAGAGCAAGGAGAAGCCAACAAGCCAGATCTTGTAGAGCCTAGCAGGCTACTAAAGACTAGGCTTTTTACACTGAAATGGGAGTCCTGAGAGCCATTTGAGTGGAAGCAAAACTTTTTATTTTAAATCTCACATTGTGAATATAGGGAAGAGTAACTTCATCAGGCTTTACTATTAGAAATCCTTTCCCCTCTAGCAACAGGTATGCCTCTATTCGGAGTCATCTTTGAAAGTCATCTGTAAGAATTTTGTATATATATGGCAGCGCCTGTGGCTCAAAGGAGTAAGGTGCCGGCCCCTATGCTGGAGGTGACGGGTTCAAACCCAGCCCCAACACCAAACTGCTACAAGAACAACAAAATAGCTACCAAGGGCAATAAAGTGAGACTCTGTCTCTTAAAGAAAAAAAAAAAGCTGGGGCGGTGCCTGTGGCTCAAAAGAGTAGGGTGCTGGCTCTATCTGCCGGAGGTGGTGGATTCAAACCCAACCCCGGCCAAAAACCGCAAAAAATAAAATAAAAAATAGATGGTGGAGTCTATAGGCGAAACACCTATATGCCTCTGGCCAAAAATGCCATTTGAGAGAGCAATGAAAAGACTTTGTGCAGGCATACTTGTGAGAAACTGAGGCAGAATCCCATATGGCTGGGTCAGTTGTGGGCCTAACATGACCAAGGCTTTGGCTGGAATAGCATTTCCAGACTGCATTAAGGAATTAAGGTTGACTTTTTTTTTTTTTTTGAGACAGAGCCTCAAGCTGTCACCTTGGGTAAAGTGCTGTGACATCAAAGCTCACAGCAACCTCCAACTCCTGGGTTCAAGCGAGTCTCCTGCCTCAGCCTCCCAAGTAGCTGGGACCACAGGCGCCCGCCGCAACACCCGGCTATTTTTTGGTTGCAGCCATTATTGTTGTTTGGTGGGCCCAGGCTGGATTCAAACCCACCACCTTAGGTGTATGTGGCTGGTGCCTTAGCCATTTGAGCCACAGGCGGCGCGCCAAGGTTGACTTTATAAGGCCAATGAAAAAGCCCTTTGGAAAACTGACGAGATACCCATCAATAACCTTTCCTAATCTATGGTAAATGACGAAGGTCACTTGCTGTCGGGTCTGGGAATGGAAATGTGCTCGGGGACCTCAAAAGAAGAGGAATTTACCCGATGCATACAGGTATCTAATCGCACAGATGAAACCTGGGCTCGTGAAAGGCTTTTGAGAAGTCTGGCCTGAGAATTCCTTATAAAAGCCTCCAGCAAAACCCCCCTGACTTAAGACCTACATGGGAGCAGAGGTTTGCACACAAATTCCTATATGCCCAAGAAGTTTCTCTATGCTTGGCTTAAAGATTGGAAGTAACTGCCTCCAAATGGCATGGTCAGTAGGACAGACATTCAAATGTTTCTTTCCCCCTCAGGCTTCATCAGATAAGAACAAAGAAGTAATGGCTGACAACATGTTCTTCATTAAGTTATGCTAAATTGGGTTATGTTGAAAGCGTTATGCTTAAAGGTGTATGTTGGGTGGATTATCAGATTGCTAGGGAGGAGCTACTTACAAGGCAGGTGGTCATAAGATGTTTATTTTATTATTTTTTTTTTTGAGACAGCGCCTCAAGCTATCCCCCTGGGTAGAGTGCTATGCCATCACAGCTCACAGCAACCTCCAACTCCTGGGCTCAAGTGAGTCTCCTGCCTCCACCTCCCAAGTAGCTGGTACCACAGGCGCCCACCACAAGGCCCAGCTATTTTTTGGTTGCAGCCATCATTGTTGTTCCACCACCTTAGGTGTATGTGGCTGGCGCCTTAGCCACATGAGCCACAGGCGCTGAGCCAGTATGTCAACTCTTTACATAGCATTTACATTGTATTAAACATTGTAAGTAATCTAGAGGTGATATAATATAAAGTATATGGGAGAATGCACATAATCCAGGAACTTTGATGCATATGTAAAATTACCTCCCCTTAAGAATATTTGTACCATTTGTACTTTAATAATGTTATGTATGGATTGTTTATGCCAATCTGATAAGTAATATGGTAATTCATCTTGATTTTTCTTCAGGTTTCTATTTGTTTCCTTCAGCAATATCTTTTCATCTTCCTGTCAAATATTCTATTTATCTACTATTCTTATCGCAGTCTCCTGTATACTCATTTTATGCATACACATATGCATATGCTACATGAAATCACACAAAACAGGCTGGGCTCAGTGGCTAACGCCTGTAATCCAGCTCTCTGAGAGGCCAAGGTAGGTGGATTGCTTAAGCTTAGGAGTTTGAGGCCAGCGTCAGCAAAAGTGAGACCCTGTCCCTACTAAAAATAGGAAAACCAGGCTCACTGCCCATAACACAGTGGTTACGGCACCAGCCACATACACTGAGGATGACAGGTTCAAACCTGGCCCAGGCCAGCAACGACAATGACAACTGCAACACAAAATAGCTGGGCCTTGTGGCAGGCACCTGTAGTCCCCAGCCACTTGAGAGGCTGAGACAAGAGAATCACTTAAGCCCAAAAGTATGAGGTTACTATGAGCTGTGATGCCATAGCACTCTACCAAGGTGAAAACAAACAAAAGTGAAACTCTGTCTCAAAAAAATAAAAATAGGCTCCGTGCCTGTGGCTCAAGTGGCTAAGGCACCAGCCACATACACCTGAGCTAGCGGGTTTGAATCCAGCCTGGCCCCACCAAACAAAATGATGGCTACAACCAAAAAATAGCCGGGCATTGTGGTGGGCACCTGTAGTCCCAACTACTTGGGAGGTGGAGGCAGGAGACTTGCTTGAGCCCAGGAGTTGGAGGTTACTGTGAGCTGTGGTTGCACAGCACTCTACCCAGGGTGACAGCTTGAGGCTCTGTCTCAAAACAATAAATAAATAAATAATAAAAATAGGAAAACCAGGCTCAGCACCTGTGGCTCAATCAGCTAAGGCTGCAGCCACATACACCTAAGGTGGCGGGTTCAAATCCCCAACCCAGGCCCGCCAAACAACGATGGCTGCAACCAAAAAATGGCCAGGTGTTGTGGCAGGCGCTTGTGGTCCCAGCTACTTGGGAGGCAGAGGCAGAGACAGGAGACTCGCTTGAGCCCAGGAGTTGGAGGTTGCTATGAGCTGTGATGCCATGGCACTCTACCCAGGGGGACAGCTTGAGGCTCCGTCTCAAAAAAAAAAAAAAATAGCTGAGATTATAGGTGCCCACCACAACGCCTGGCTATTTTTAGAGACAGGGTTTTACTCTTGCTCAGGCTAGTCTTGAACTTGTGAGCTCAGGCAGTCTACCTGCCTTCACCTCCCAGAGTGCTGGGATTATAGATGTGACTAGTATTTACATTTAAATGGAAAGATTTGTCTTTTATGCAAATCTAGATCTTATTTTTTACCCACAGTGCCAGGAAAAAATTTAAAATGCACAGTTGTTAATGGTAAGAAGGAAATAATAGAATCAGTTAAATGTTGAAGAGTTTAATGATAGATTCATTTTTACTGTATGATTTTAAAGCAAATCCCAGGTAGCATATCTTTGCACTTATGTATACTTCTGTAAAAATGTTTATGTCTAAAGAATACGTTTTATCTACCTATTTATCTAGCTACGGCTTCCCGTCACAATCCACGTACTACCATGTAAAAGGCCTTATCTGTCTATGAAGTGGGGGTAAAGATCCTTAAGGCAACTCTTATGAGTTGCTCTAAGTGATAGTAATAAAGTTGAATAAAATTCTTCAGTGAGATTATACTACACATTAAAATAAAACATTTCCTTTTCCTCATTCAATCTTATGTGAAGTGTTTGAGTTTTATAGAAATATTTGTGTAAACGTAAGTTATATACCTCTTAGGGAAAGTAGAGCTTGCTGCTGCACAGCTAATTGAAATGCAGTCTAGCCTATGTCTGCAAATGAACTGAGTTGAGAACTTTCCCGGGAGATTAAAAATAGTTTAATATGCTGCTTAAGAAAGCAAGAGATTTTAAATGATCCAAAGATAAGTTTCTAGATCAGCAATATCTTGAAAGTGTTTGAGCGGAAATTAACTTTTAGCTATTATACAACTTTGGAACATTAAGAGATTACCTAAGAAGTATTTTGCATAATGGATTGATTAATATGTATTTATCTATTAGCTGCCCCCAGAATTCAGTTGCACAGATTATCATCACATTTATAAGGCCTATAGTAGAAATTTATTTGAGCCAAGAATATTCCAAAAGATATTGAAAGAGGGGCATAGATTTCAGCTGTTCTCAGATACTTCAAACTGATCTTTGTGGTACATCAAGGATTTATTTTGGAAAGGACATCATAGGCTTGCAGGTCTGGAAGTGCTCATAGGTTCATATAGTTCATCATGTCATCCTAAGGATTATTAAAATTGCCAGATGCAAAACCAGTTATAATAGGCTGGTTTTCCAACCTGTGAACTCTGGAGAACTCTTCTAAGGGCAGAATCTCCTTTTCAAAGATATTAAAAATAGGGTTCTTCCTCATTTCACTTTCACTGAGTCCCCAACAGTGGTGGTGTGTTTTAAAGGGTCTCCTCACAATACTTTAAACCCTTAAAAGAGTTTAGAACTTAAACTTCAAATAATCTTCTCTTTGTCAAGGTCTTTTGGTGTTCTTCAAATAATAGTCCTTTGTTTAAAGAAAATCAGACTTAAACTTGTGCATTAAGTGATTAAAGTAAAAGCTCATTATTATGTTTTCCCTGTTACTTCACCTCTGATCTTTCAACTATGACCTCTGCTTTTGATCCATTTCCAAAGTATTAAAATATAGCCACTATAAAGAACTAGCTTTTATACTAGCACAATCACCAATATGGCCTTTGGCTATTTCCGATTATTCAGGCCTTGTCCTTTAGTTTTGAGACTACCTAGTATTTTTGCTTCACTTCTTATCAGTGATTACCTAACTTTCTGTTTCAAGTGACTCTTTCAGCATCTAATTACTTTGAACATGTAAATAATTAAAATATCCGGGGTTTTTTTGCAACCTGCTTATAAAAGGAAATAAGCAAAAAATGAAAAACTGGGTACAGAAAGATAAGTGGTTACTTCCAAAATATCTTGAATATTGTTGCTATGTTAACTATTAATACATACAGAATCGTAGATACATGTGGACTCCTACAAGAGATTAAAAGTATCAAATACATTAACTTTTCAGTGATACTTAAAAAACATACTTTCATTGGTTTCTCTTGGGAACCAAGTCGTTATTCTGAGAATTGATAAGTAAAAAATTGAAAACTAAATATTTTTCTTTTTTAGTCTCAGAAGTTTAAAAATGCTTTTTGTCGATTTTTCACCAAATACTAAAGAAAATGTTCTTTTTCTCCATCCTTAGCATTCTAGATGCATTTTATATCTGCCACAATTGTAGTATGCGGGGAGTTCCCGGGTTTTACATGAACAGTTTTGGAACATGTGAGGACTAATTTAGTATGGTTCTTGTCAGTGTTGTACTTCCATAAAAAATTAGTGGTGCTATTTTAAAATGAAATAATGAAACGATTTTCTTGAAAGGATATGTATTAGCGGATAAAAACGTAGGTAGGGCCAGGTGTGGGGGAGTAACGATTTCCTGGGTATTTCACACTGGACTCTGGAAGGGTTTTCTTCCACCCTAGAAGCCTGGTGCCATCTCAGAATATCTCAAGAACTCCTTAGTATTTTAGCTAGGAATGCATTTCAGCTACAGTTTGTAGCAAACTCTGAGGCCTTGGATCAGTAGCTTTGGGAGCACGTTTCCAAGGCCCCAGGGCGGTGGCCTGTACTTGGTTACTTCTGAGATGAGTGGCGTTGAGGCCTCCTTCCTCCAGATCAAATCCTCTGGATGATGAATCTTGATTCAGAACGCTTCTCTGTCCTAATACACGCAGCTGCCTACACTTCCTCGTTATTATTCTTGCTGGTTTGGGTTCTTATCTCGGTGGGAATTCTGTGACAAACTTCTGCGAGGACAACTTCTTCTTCTTCTTCTTTTTTTTTTTTTTTAAAGAAAGAACCATCTTTATTTATTTATTTTTTGAGACAGCAACCTCTAACTCCTGGGCTCAAGGGATTATCTCCTGCCTCTGCCTCCCATGTAGCGGGACTATAGGCGCCCACCACAATGTTTGGCTTTTTTATTTTGGCTGCAGCCGTCATTGTTATTCGGCGGCCCGAGCTGGATTTGAACCCACCAGCTCAAGTGTATGTGGCTGGCGCCTTACCCGCTTGAGCTCTAGGCGCGAGCCAGGACAACTTCTTCTAAAGGGAAAGACATGCTCCTACTTGCCTTTCTCTTGTCCTTGACTGCAAACCCCTTCACACACGTTCAGCAAGCACATTCCCTTATGTACGCGGCCTGAAAACTTTCAGATGCGGCTAAATGATTTCTGTCTTCCGGGAGTCTTTCTCCGACTCCTCCGACGGAGTTAACTGCTCCGTTCTTTTGCACCTTTGAGGAACTTGGTCTCTAACTTTACCGTGGCACATCCTTCATTCTCCAGCCACTCACTCAGTGGTGAAGATTTCATTGGATGTGAGCCTTTCAGGAATGAAGATCGTGTCCTGTTTTTGTCTCTCTAGCACTGTTTCCGACTTCCTGTAAATATTCAATGAACACTTTCATTTTCCCTGAAATGAAAGAATTAATGAATGGATAAATAAAACATTGGTCTGTGTACTTTTGTTGTCTCCCTGCCAAACACTTTCCACTCGTGCTTATGGCATTTTTTGTTTACCTGTCTTCGTGGATCCTATTCTTTTATGTTTGTTAAGGGAAAATTCGGTCTTCAGCCTAAATAAATAGCCCTAATTCTTAATTTTCCTTGAACAACCAGTAAAAGCACTGTGGCAACTTCATTTTATGCTGGAAAATCCTGAC
The DNA here is from genome assembly GCA_963574575.1 of Galagoides demidoff. Classification (NCBI taxonomy): domain Eukaryota; kingdom Metazoa; phylum Chordata; class Mammalia; order Primates; family Galagidae; genus Galagoides; species Galagoides demidoff. Next base: position 7,767 of record CAUYQV010040135.1, read on the forward strand.
CACATTGCTGCAAAAAGGTTAGTACTCGGGTTAGTGGCAGGAACGACCAGATCATCTGATTCGCTTTATCACAGCTTGCCATGGACATAAGCATTTGGTTTCTCGTGCACTCACAGCTTTTCTTTCGTCTCACTAGACATTTGGTAACCAGAGGGAAAACAGCGTTCCAAAAACGAATATACACTTGGAAATATTTTCCACTGACTTGACTGTAGGGCAGTCCAGAGTCGAATGGTGATCCCTGTATCCTGATAAGTTCATCTTTACTCCGCCTCCCCCCACCTGCTGCCCTGGCCAGGCTTTCCCCAGCCCTCCTTATCCCCTTCCCCACTTCCAAGGGTGTTGTTTGGGTTTAGTGGATAGGAAGGAGGTCCCCTCAATTGAGTTATAGTTTCCCAGTCTCTGAAGAGGGATAATAGATACTTGTGAAGATCCAATACATAACACCTATGAAAGTTCTTTGTGAACTCTAAGAAACTGTATAAATCTAAAGGATTGCTATTTGTAATGTATTAGAGGCATATCCTGTAAAGCCGGAAGTCAGTACTTCTGTTTGTGTCTTTCTGTGTCCTTTATGATGATAGCTGAGTAATGCAATTATCCAGTTTTGTTATCATCGAGATGTGTTGAGGGCATGCCCTGGGGTGTTTTGACAATAGCCCTTTGAAGAGGGCATCTCTTTCTCTGCTGTCTAACCCCGAAGAGCCAGGCTCACAGGTGTGGCATGGAGGGTTGGTGGAGGAGAGTGACCCTGAGGCAGAAAAGGACTGGCAGGGAGGGCACATGGAGACCAAGTAGGAAGCCCCAGAATACACCCACACCCAAGGTGGCCCTGTGATCAAAGCAGAGTGTGTTGACTCATGCCTGTAATCACGGCTTTTTGGGAGGCTGAGGCGAGAGGATCATTTGAGCACAGGACTTCATAGGACTAGCCTGGGTTGTGACATAGCAAGGACCTCTTGTCTACAGAAAATTAAAAAATTAGCCAAAAGTGGTGGTGTGTGCCTGTAGTTTCAGCTGTTCAGGAGGCTGAGGCCTGAGGATCTCTTGAGCCCTGGAGTTCCAGATTACAGTGAGCTAGGATCATGCCACAGCACTCCAGCCGTGTAACAGAGAGAGACCCTGTCTCTAAGACAGACAAAGCACCACGGCAAGAATCAGTTTTCTTTTAAACAAAATTAGCATATTCAGACCAAAATGGAAGTTTATGTTGTAAACCAAGTGATTAAAAAGTTTAGACCATTGGACTATGAACCCTTCTCAAATTAACAAAAGGGTAGTTTAACCCCACCCAGCCCTGTTAATAGTACTCCAAGCCAATGTATCTGAGGGAAGATGTTACTGTAGGCTGCCTTCCAAGGCCATTCATTGAAAGCCAAGGGTGAAATCTAGTATTGTAATGGGTTTCCTTCTAGAGTGTATCCTGTGCTGTCTTCACTTTTAAGGGAGAAACTATATATTTAAGGAATGAAGTTAAAGAGACCAGGGCACATACATACATGTGCACACAGGTGCTCACATAGGCAATGTACTTGTTAAAAGATACTAAAATGAGCGGAGTCTTATGTTAATCAAGCTAATTTTTTATGGTTTTCCAGGTAGTATTAGTTATTCATGTACTGTGAAATTCATAGTATTTCTAACGTTAATTTTAAAACAAACATTTTGGAAAACGTTAATTTTGAGAGATTAAATAATATCATGGAAAAGATTAATTAATCCTCAGTACACTAGACTGTTCAGGGAAGGTTAAAAAAAATAGCAAGATAATGAGAGTGAAAAAATGTAAATAGAGAATCAGTTTTTGCTATTTTGTCAAGAAACACTTTATTTCTAGAAATGTTTCCCTGGTTAATTCATGAATGTTGTGAGTAGTATGTTTCCTGATATATATATTTATTTAGCTTTGCCTTCCTCAAAAATACCTACATGAAGAGTATTATAAATATGTACTTTGAAGAAATTAAAAGGAAGAGGAAAAGCGGGAAGAATCTCCTTAACTTTCCTCCCTCCTAGCTGAGATCTGGAAAAGTGTTGCTTATTCCAGTGTTACTGTTCTGTAACTTTCACTGCATCGTAGCCCATTGTCTTGTTAAATGATTTGTGGTTTAGACTCCCGCTCTCAAATGATGAATGGTCAGTAATTATTTATCAGTTTATTATTCATTTTTTTAATCCTTAGCATTTATGCATAGTAGGTGCTCCATAAATGGATTTCGAATGAATGAATAAATAATATTTCATATCTTTAAAGCAATTTTATGTACATCGTGTCAGCTGTTCTCACCTCATTCTGTATGTGTGATTATCATCCCACTTTTGAAATGGTAAAATTAATTCTGAGTTCCTTCCAGGGTATGCTGATGGGAGAGGAGAGCTCCAACTCAAATTAGCTCAAATCAGGGTAGAGTATTGTTCAGTTCCAGAGAAGTGTAGAGTGTTGTTTAGTCCCAGAGAAGTCAGGCAGGTGCCCCTGCAGGGGGCCATCCCGGTCCCTCTGTTCCCTGCCTCTCTGGCTGCACCTCTTACTTCCCATCCTGTTTACTGCTCCCCAGCAACACTGGCCTCCTCTCTGTCTCTAAAATACTCCAGGTGTGATCTTGCATTAGGCCTTTTTCACGAGCTGTTTCTCTTGTCTGGAGTATCCTTCCTGTCGCTCTTTGCTCCTCTAACTCTCTGTCTCTCATCTTTGCTCCTCTAACTCTCTGTCTCTCATCTTCTCAGCCTAGTTAACAGGCGTTGTGACCGTGTACCCATACTTGGTTCCCCTCTCACCGGGCAGGTCACATTTCCCATCTTCCTTGAAGTTAGACCAGGTTACTTGCTCTCACCAAAGAAATCTGAGCACAGTGAGATATACCACTTCCACAAGGCTGTTGATGAAAGCCTGTGTACAATTTTCAACGCTCCCTTCCCCAGTTCGCTGTGACTGGCAGCATTTCCATGATGAGGTATTTGTCAGCAGGGGTTCCTGAGTGAAGGTGGCCCGGGCAGAGTGCCCACCAACCTGGAGTGGATGTCCTACACAAACCAGGAATTATACCTTTGTTGTTTGAAAGCAATTGCCGAGATTTAGGGGCAAAATTACCTATCAATCGTGAATATTATACTATCTATTACCGTCCCACACTGGAAAGTATCCCCCAGCCCCTCCCCAGGGCACTCCTTTTTTCCTTTACCCAACTTTACCTCTCACAGCACTTATCACCTTTTAGTTAGATATTAGATAATTCACTCCCATGCTTATTGTGTATCTTCTTTGTCTCCCCACTTGCCGTCCACCTGCTTTACAACCTAACCCACAGTCAGTGCTCTTTTGTGTAATTATGTGAACATACGTATTTCAATAAATATTTTGAGAGAATGAGCAACCCATGACCATGTTCTGTTCAGGTGTTAGGGTTACAGACTGGATGGAACACCTTCCTTGCCCTGCCTAAATTCCATGACTGACACAGGCGTGTTAACATATAATTTTTGTTCATTTGTTTTTTTCACTCTGTCGCTCTGGGGAGAGTGCTGTGGCATCACAGCTCACAGCAACCTCAAACTCTTGGGGTCAAGTGATTCTCTTGTTCAGCCTCCTGAGTAGCTGGAACTACAGATGCCCAACACAACATCCCGCTAGTTTTCCTATTTTTAGTAGCGATGGGATCTTGCTCTTGCTCAGGCTGTCTCAATGCTCATCCACCAGGCTCAGCCTTGCAGAGTGCTGGGATTACAGGTGTGAGCCACCGCCCGGCCTTCGTATGTTACCTGTATTTGAGTGTGCATCATCAAAGCAGGTAGAGCCACGGCACTGTCGGGAGGCTTCAGCAACAATGGCTGTATGCCAAGCAAACCTCCAGACGGGAGACTCTAAGCTGATGTTTGAAGGCAAAGGGAGACCCCAGCAAATAAAGGAGCAGAGAATTCTCGGCAGGGAACGGTCTGTACTAAGAAAGACAAGTTGAAAGGCTTATTTCTAGAGCTGCAGATAGTTTGGTGTTGCTGGAGTTTCTCATATGGAGGCTGTGAGATGGGAAGGAGCCAAGTCCTGAAGCTATCTGGACGCTACACCACGGAGTTTGAACTGGTGGTGTGCAGGCCATGGGGGATTTTAAATAAGGGAAGGACAGAACCAGATCCACCGTACTTGCAGCTTAGAACTGTCCACCTGGCCTGCATTGTGGATGCTGGGGAGACTGACAGAGGACGTAAAAAGCTGCTGGAATAGTCCCCTAGGAGTTGATGACAGCCTGGCTACGGCAAAGCAGTGGGAATTCAAAGGAAGGCACAGTGACACGTTAACTGGGAGAAGACTCCAGAAGATCTAAAGTGGAAGTCTGGACTTTTATTTTGTGTTAAAAACCATTGTTATGATCTTAGTGAGTACACAAGTTCTATTTATCAAAATAGATAAGCAGGAGGAAGACCTATCATTGAACTGAAGCCACTGTGAAGCTTTAGTAAGTAAACACCCAGAAAGCCTTGGCGTGTGCAGACCAGAACTCAGATTCGGGGGTTCATGGCCAAGGGTTGAAGCCACAGATACAGGAAGAGAAGCAGGCTGAAGAGAGAAGGCTACAAAATCACAACACACAGGAGCGAAAAGAGAAAAGATCATGGTCAGGAATGGAATGCGTCCCTGAGAGCTCAGATTGGAGACAGTGTGGAGGACCTGGCAGGGCCGCCTCCCGTGGAGGTTGGAGCTTGAAAAGCAGCCAGTGGATCCCACCTAGGGGAGCTCTCTGGGGCTCAGGGAGAGGAGTTGGTGGACTTAGTTTACTTGCCCAAGTGTATGGAAATCCTGAAATACGACCTTAGCAACCTGGACTCTGCGAGATGGAAGGAACCAGAGTGACGTGGTCAGGATCCCACAATTAATTAGTGGTAGAACTGAGTGAAAATGTTCTTTGCATTCTTGTTTGTTCTTTGCCTTAGGGGCCCTTTTTTGATATTTGAAAGGTCCCCATAAACCAGGCATAATAGACTTAGTGACAGAACTCAGCCTTGCCAAATTCTCCTTTCATTTCCTCCCCAACCTTGTCCAATTCAACAGCAAGTCGTGTGGCATTTCCTCCAAATTAGATCTGCTTTCCGACCTCTCTCCGCTTCCCCCACTGCCACCAGCTCAGCCATCACCCCTCGCCATGTCACTGCAGTGACTTCCCAATATGTCTCATTGCCTCCACTACAGTAATCCAGCTTCAGTAGAGTGGCCAGAGTTCTCCTTAAAAATTAGATCACGCCACTGTCTTATTTAAACCTTCCGAAAGGTTTCCTATGGCACTAAGAATGAAGCCCAGTCTCTTGAAATGTCCCGCAGGAGCTCCTGGCTGTCGCTGCTGCCCAGGCTGCGGGCTGCGCCTCCTTCACCTCTGCCTCCTCACTGCTTCAGACACTGTCCTTCTCTATTCCTGAACCAGGAAGTGCTCTCCAGTCCGCGGCCTTTGGAGCTCTGGGCCCTCTTCTGGATGTAGTTTCCCCAGACTGTCTCTGGGCTGCTCTTCCTCCTCTTTCAGTTCTCAGCTTAGAGGAGTGTCCCTGGCCTTCCATTCAGTCTCTGTTACACAACATCTATAGCACTTCCCATCATTTTTCGAAATTATAATTGCTTATTCCTTTGTCTGCTGTGGGCGTCTATCCTATCAGAAAGACCAAGGGCTCAGAATGGTGCCTGGACAGTAGATTGATAACTCAGTCTTATGTTTGCCACTAGGGCGGCACTGTTCTCAGCACCTCACAGGTGGTGTTTAACCTTCACATCAATTCCATGAGGCAGGCACAGTTCACACAGGAAGCTGAGGCCCTGAGTTAGATCACTAAAGCCCTTGGATGGGCCGGTAAGTGGTAATGTTTCAGAGCAGCACTTCTCAAATGTTAGCACTCCTCAAATGTTAGCACTCATCAAATTCCCTGGGGGAATCCTCAAATGGAGGATTTTGGTCTCCCACCTCAGGGCTTCTGTTTCTATAGCTTTGTGTTGAATCCCAGGAATTTTCATTTCCAACAAATTCCCAAAGGATGCTGCTGGTCCAAGGAGAACCCTTTGAAAACCAATACCATAGAGTTCATAAAGTATTTTGTCACATTATCTACATTAACACTGGAATTCCCATGATCAACTATTGTGCCCATTTCATAGATGAAGAGACTGAGGCTCAGAAAAGTTAACTGACTTTCCCACAGAGGGAAGTGAATATAAAAGCTGCTTAGACTTGAGTCTTCCAGCTCCAAATCAAATGGTCTTGGCACTATCCTACAAGAGGCTTCTCTATGGTTTTGAATTTTTCAAAATGCTGTTCCAATTGATAAATTGTAAAGTCTTCATGAACTTGGCAGATAAATAAAGGAACCTTGTGGGAATGAAATGAAATTACATCTTCCATTCTGCTTCAACTTAATTTGAGTGATCAAGATGGTTTCTTGACAAGCTGATTTGATTGAAATTTATTTTTATTCTAATACAGATATCTCATTTTTGTTTAATATAATCTGAGACACATGGTATCATTTCAAGTAAGGTTTATATAGCTTATACTACTATTAAAGAAGCTTTCTCACAAAATAAAAGGAGACATTTAAGACTATGTATTGAAAATTTGTATTATTTTAATATTTATTGTTTAATTTTTTTATAAATAAAACACTTATTCTAAAAAGGTCTTTACAAAAGCATCTCAGACATAAAACAATTTTTACTAAAATTTCTGAAGATGTATTTGAATGTTTTTAGATCGTGTCCCTACTGCACACCAGAGAGTTGAAGCTACAAAACTTTGTTTTACTCCGGTTCTTTCAGGCATTAGCATTCTGATGCCATATTCTTATGACAAAGACTAATAAGAAGAGAAAATGGCACACCCTGGATCTATTTTAGTGATAAGGATAGGAGTGGGAAATGGTAAAAACCTACCTTGTTCTCATTACCACAGTGCTAAAACTGTCATCAATTATAATCACTCACCGTGTCCCTAACGCGAGACTTTGTTGGTAACTTCTCTTCAACACAAACTCAGTCTCCTTTAATCCAATCTGTATGTGAAATATATATGGAAATATATTGATAGTGCTTACATTGATGGCATTTTCTTCACTTATAAAAGCGTGTGTTGAAAAAGAAGTGATGTCAGCACATAATAACAAGGTTTCTATAAGACAGTTATTTCTGTTTTATTGCCCATCATCTTATAGGCAAAATAGAAAATGTTCCAAGCATTTACCTTGACCTATATTTCATAGTCAAAGTTATCTATGTACGATGTTTCTTTTGTCTTTGCCCAGTGGGCAAAAATGTCAATACATTTCCCCTGACCTTTGCCCACTTATGTTCTCTTTTCTTCAGTTTGACTTGACTCATTTCCTTCCTTCCTTCCTTCCTTCCTTCCTTCCTTCCTTCCTTCCTTCTTTCCTTCCTTCCTTCCCCCACCTTTCTTCCTTCCCTCTCTTCTTCCTCTCTTTTTCCCTTTTTTCAACACATAATTATTGAGTTCCTGATGTTCTGGATTCAGAAAGTAAAACACTTACTGTCATGCTAGAGAGGAAGACACAAACATATTAAAAAGTCCTGCGGGTCATATTATATAGTTGACACATTATATATTGTCATGAAGAAGGAAGGAAATAATATACAAAAGGTGCAGTGAGCACTCAAAGGGATAGAGATCCCTCTGTAACTGGTGTTTTGGGGATGGCTGTATAAAAACCATTTCAGGTATCCATTGCCTTAGTATAACCAGCCCAAAATGTAGTGACTTAAAAGAATAGCTTAGTAGTCTCGGTTGTACCGTCTGAGTTGGTCTCATCTGTCTTCCGGTGTTGGAATGTTCCAGTGTGCCTGGTGCCTTCTTCAAATGGCTGGGACAGGGAGCATCTGGCTGGTTTGCTCGCGTGTGCTCTCCCTGTCTCCTCTCTCTCTCCCCCTCCACAAAGTCTCCTCAATAGAGTAGCTGGAACTCTGCATGTGGCTCAAGGCTCCAAGAGAAAGCATTTCAAGAGCATAGGCCACAATAAACAAGTGCTTACCAAGACTTTATATAGCTCATGCTACTTGTGCAAGTCCCACTGGCCAAAGTAAGTCTGTGTGGGAGATGTGAAGCCTGGGGGTGTGGTCCACTGGGGTCATCAAGTCAAACAAAGTGTCTGCAGGGCCTAACTCCATGTGGGGCGTGAGGAGAGGAGAGAAGTCCAATATGGAGGATTTGAGCGTGGTAGGAGTATTCACTAGAAGGGAAGAAGTGACACTGGGGAACTCGTTTTAGATGTGATAAGTTGGAGACAATGAAAATGTCCGCTAGACAGAGAAAGTTTATTGGAAGAGGGACACGAGCTGAGGACGGGAACAGTGAACTCCGGAGTCATATGCAGAAAGTAAGTCAGCAACACTGTGTGACTCGGTGTGTTTTGAGAAAGATAGAAGTGGGGTCTTATAGGAATCTTAGAATTTCCATATTTCTAGTTGAATTTGGCTTTGATTTACACACATCTGTGTGGAGAATTTAATTGAGAAATAATTCGATTTTATTTTAGCAATGTTTACCATGGAGCACCTCTAGTGCTTTAAGTTATTGACTTTAAAATATGTATTTATTAATAATAGCTAGTATCTTTGAGACTTTGTCATGGTTCTCAAGTAGGGTGGACTCCTTGTGTTAGTGACGTCACTGGTGGAATTAAGCATCGCTTTGTTTACTCATTTTTCTACATGCTGTGCTGCTTTTAGGAACATTAATGAACCTGCACAAAAACTTGGCTCAGTGATGAGTCAGTTTTCTTCTTATGAAATGAACTTGATGTAAAGGCTAGATCAACACAAGCACAGGAGATTAAAAGTTAGGTGCAGAAGTATTTTCTTGGTATCTCCTAAGAAAGTAAAATCAATTTTCAGATGCAATTAGCAGTTTTCTAAGAACCCATTGCACACATAAATGAGAGCTGTTGATTGAGGAACTCCTCTCACAAATACCCTGAAGAAGAGTCGGGAAGTTTCAGATTGTAAAAATTTGTTGAACATTGCCTTGTAGGCCTTCGCCAGCCCTCACACTTCACGTGGCCTGCCTAGTTTAATTTGCTACTCAGGCCCAAACAACTGTGGACGGGCCACGGGGATGTCCCAGCTTCGGCCAGAAAGGATGGGAGAAACTGAAGAAACCATTTGGAATATATTATTTTTATTCAACCCTCTGCTTTTAGAGAAAAATTTGAGGTCTAAGAATTCAGTCCCAACCTGAAATTAAATTTTGTGTCTTGAATAGTTCCATGGCATCACCAATGTCTCCTTCCCCTTTCCTTTTAAATCACGTTGGGACTATGGTATGAAAAGCAAACGCCTAAACACACTGTGGGAATACAGTGAGGATGGTATGAAATGTGCTTGAAAATTTCTATGTGCTGGATAGCACTTTCATTATGTTTATTACTTGGTTTCCTCCACTTTTTTAATAGATGTGTGTTAAAGGCCACGTTTCTCTAATGGGCTACATAGTGACCTAATAAAAACAGGTAACATTTGATATACTACTATGTCCTAAGGGCTTCCTATGCATTGTTTCATTTTATCCTCAGAACAGCATTATGAATTAGGTACTGATATTATCTTTAATTTGCAGTTGCAAACTGAGACACAGAGAGCTCATGTAACCTGTCCAAGGTAACACAGCAAGTAGGTGGAAGAGCAGGATTTAAAAATCTCTCTCTGAATTCAGTTAGCATTTTTAACTATTTTCTAGGCACTAGGCATTTTATGATCTTTCTCCTATAGTGTTGTAATTCCTTAATTTCCTACCTTTTAAAATCTCTCTTTTTTTTTTTTTTTTTTGAGAAGAGTCTCACTCTGTTGCCCTGGGTAGAGTGCTGTGGCGTCATAGCTCATAGCAACCTCAAACTCTTCGGGTCAAGAAATCCTCCTGCCTCAGTCTCCAGAGTAGCTGGGACTATAAGTACCTACCACAACACCAGCTTGTCTTTCTATTTTTAGTAGAGATGAGGTTTCTCTCTTCTTCAGGTTGGTCTCAAACTCCTGAGTTCAAGCATTCCACCTGCCACAGCCTCCCAGAGTGCTAGAACTACAGACGTGAGCCACCACACCTGGCCCTAAAATCTTGAATTGTGAAACTGAGGACCAGCCAATGGAAGAAGGACACCACGATATTTTCCTGCTGGTTTCTTACTACATCCCAAGGGGCCACGTCTGCAAGCAGGTAGTCCTTAGTGTTAAGAAATAAATAGCCCTTGTTATATGTCAGTACTGTTGTTTAAAGTATATTTCATGTTGTAGCTCATTAACTTTTCATAGCCCCCCTATGACATAGGTATTCTCATTACATCTTTCTTTTGCAGATGAGAAAACAACACAAAGAGGTGAAGTCACATGCCCAAGATCCCCCAGCTGTTTAATGGCATAGCGGGGGTCTAGGCCCAGGCAGTCTCCCCGAGTCCATGCATTTAAGCACTGCTCATGCTGCCTCTTTGGTTTCAACTTGTTTTCTTAAAATCTATGTCTTCTTTACATAATGACTTTGATAATAACAAACTCAAAATTAGTCTATATAAAGACTAAAATGTATTTCATCCTTCTTCCTCAATTTCTTTTAAAATCTGGAATGATTTATACTGGATAATGAAGCTTTTGTTTGTATTACTTTTGTGGTTTCTCTTCTTCCCTCTATAAGAAAAATAAAGTTCTTTTTCTTATTAGGGTCTATTTATTTAATCAACTTCATGCATGAGTCCTCTCTTGCTATAGGTATAGAAGAATATTTGAATTTAGCCTAAATACTGTTTACATAGGATCCACTCCTGGGCTCATTTGAAAACAACGCTGAATGAGGAGAGTTCTTGGATCATCTGCTTTACAAACACAGAAATCTCTGTATCCCTTGATCTGTGCATATCATTTAGTACTAGCAGGTTGCTGTAAGAACCTCAAGAAGCTTTCCTTGTAAACTTTCTGTGTTCACCAATGGGCTTATTGATACCATACAGTCTTTTTTTTTTGAGACAGAGTCTCACGATGTCACCTTGGTAGAGTGGCTGCTGCGTCACAGCTCACAGCAACCTCAAACTCTTCTCAAACACTTGGGCTTAAGTGATTCTCTTGCCTTAGCCTCCCATGTAGCTGGGACTACAGGTGCCCCCCACAACACCCAGCTATTTTTTTTATGTGTGTGTGTATTGTGGTTATCATTGTTGTTTGGCAGGCCCAGGCTGGGTTTGAACCTCCCAGCTCCAGTGTATGTGGCTAGTGCCCTAGCCACTGAGCTATAGGCACCGAGTCTGATTTAGTTATTTAAAAAAAACATTTAAAATTGTATTTTAGAAAGCAGATAGTTTTGAATTTTATTCTAGAAAAAAAATTATCAAAATTATTGTTGGGAATAATTCCAGAAATTAGACTGGGAGGTCCTTTCTGCAAAGCTATGGTGACTCTGTTGACAGGGTGACAATACCTGTGGATTATGTCCGAATGACTCTCTGCTGATAGGGTCCTCCCAGTCAAAGTGCCAGTGCCTGAAGCCCAGACTCAGAGGAAGCCTGGGGATGTAATCTCTCCATGGGACACTGGAGACACCAACATTTTAAGAGGAATTTTATCAGTGGAACGAGTAGTAATGCCAAAATTTCTGACTTCCCTCATAGCCTGCTGTGACAAACAGAATTTATGACGTTTGATGTGACTACTACCGTATGGAGAGTTCTCCTTAACATTAAAATGCAAGGAAAATAAAGTTTTCAAGTGAGTTACTCAGTAAGGGACATGGATGTTCATAGTCATGGTGTTATACTATTAGATCTATTTCCTTTGTTGGTTATATTATTTAAATTTGGGGATCTTTTTGCTATTTTAATGATCAGCAAAAGGGAGATCTACATGTAAAAATTCATCTTAAAACCATCGTACTATTTCCCAACTCCCTAGGATCTAAAAATACAAGGGAACATGAATAGCATCACTTAGAGTATTTATTTATGATTATAAAATTTCCTCCGGTCTTTAAATAAATTGGAACTCCAAATAATATTTTAATAGGAAAACAACTTTCACCAATTACTTCTTTGCTTTTAGCATTCATTTTACGTGATTTTCATTCAAAAAGTATTCGGAATTAAGAATACAGACTAACTGGTAGTGTGTACATCATGACTAGATATACCATTCTAATAATTTTCCAGATGCAAAAGTAATAGTGTATATTATACTAGTCGATTTATCTCCTCACTGTAAGGGGAGTTACAGTGCGTACAGCTTTAATTTGTCATAACCTTGAGAATTCTTTGGGATTTTTGTTATACGTGAGCTAATGAATAACTAAATATACTTTAGTCATAGTCTTTCAGCCAGCGAAGCAGAGTTTAAGAAAAATTCTATGTAGGAATATGAATCATAAAGCAGAAAGATTTTTCACTAGCTACCCGTATCCCCACAGTGATAGCAGGTATTAGGCTGAAGCTGGAAGCAGATTCCTTACTGTCATACGGTCTTCAAATAATTTTAAACCAACTAAATTCTCTTCAATCTCAAATTTCATGTGTTCCAATAACCTTAGGCTCTTTTTTGAATCTTGTTATCACAGGATATGTCATTTTAGAAATGTTTTTATTTAAGTCGTAAAATAAAATGAACCCCTGCGATAGCGTGGGACTGCATGGCTTCGGATTTACACGAGCCGGTCTTCTCTCCGCTAACACCACTGTTAGAGTGGGCTTCCCATGAATCACAAAAGGGGAGCGTTGTATTTTATATGAAAGAAATCTGTCACTGTTTCCAGAGGAAACAGCTTGCTATTTCCTAAGGATTCCAGGAGAGTAGGACCTATTAGATCCCATCAGCTCACGTTTAGTGATTAGCAGTAAAGGGATGATGAGTAACAGGCTTGAACTGTGGGCTGTGCCTTCATCCGGAAACAAAGTCAAGAAGGTTACTTGGAGATTTTCTCAGTCCACGTACAGTTTTACTCTGAGTTAATGACTCAATTCTCCATTTCGGATAATCTATCAGTTCAGTGTTCATGTAATCTTATTGTTTTTGTTAGATTTATAGCAGTATTCTATCAATACTAGTTAACTCCTTTTACTAGTATGGCCCTAAGAGGTTGAAAGAGAATTGCATATAACCATATTCATTCACCTGCTTATCTATTCTCTCATTCATTCATTCATTCATTCATAAGCAAATATTTGCTGCCATCCTAGAATACCTTAGGCCCTGTTCTAGTTCCTCAAACACATTTGTAAGTGAAAAAATGCAAAAACCCAAATAAACAGGCATGATTCTTGCTCTCATAAAGGTTCAGACAAGTGGAGGAGCCAGGCATTAATCAGATCATCATACCAATGAAGTGTAATTACAAACAGGAGTGTTATTTCATGAACAGCTGCCTTGGTACTCAGTATAATGGAGCAACTAGGCTTTGTCTGGGGGTGAAGTAGACACAGGCGCCAAGGAAGGCTCTGCAGAAGGATGAAGTAGGTTAGAATATAAGGGAACTTTCCATTCCCTGAATAAAAAACATCTGCAACAGGCCTTTGAGGATGGGGAGTGGCACAAGGCAGAAACCAGAGGAAGCCCAGAGTTGAAGGTGTTTAGATCGTGTTGGGGAGGGAAGTGCAGGATGAATCAGGGCACAAGCCCCTGGGGGAACTTTAGGCCATTTATCAACTTTGGTCTTTATCTTATGAGAAGGTAGAAATTGTAGAAATGATTTGAGAAATGCAGTGTGGCAAGTTCAATGGCAGCCCCTATAAAGACAGTCTTAGCCCCTGGAGCCTGTGAATGTAACCTTATTTAGAAAAAGGGTCTTCCTAGAGCTCCTTAGGCATCTTGAGGTGGAGGCATTCTAGATTATCCCAGTGGGGCCAGTCCAACGATACATCCTTATAGGGAACAAAGGAGGAGGAAGACCACAAAAGAGAGGGGGCAGACCATGTGAAGGGGAGGTGGAGACTAAAGTGAGCCGTCACGGTCAAGGAATGAGGGCAGCCAGCAATGCTGGAAAGGGCAGGGAACAGAGCTTCTCCGAACACCTCTGCAGGAAGTGGACTCTGGCCTCAAGGCCTATGTTATATTAAGTCACTAAACTTGTAGAAATTAACTAATGGCAGGCAGTCCTAGGAAACTAACACAGGGTCCTGTTCTAGTCAGTTACACCCCCCCATGGACACTTCAGCAGAGGTGTGTGGAGACCAGATCAAGGCAAGTGAGAGAGGACTGGCATAGACCAGGGAGATTTTCTCTTTATCTGAGGCAGGAGCTTGGTACCTCGCTTGGACCAGGAGACAGAATGAAGAACTAGTTAGAGGTAAAGCTGAGAGGACTTGGTGATGGACTATTTGCCTGGGTAAAAGAGAGAGGCAGCTGTCAGTTTGAAGACTTGCATCTTCTTGTTTTTAGTAGAAAAGTTGGCACTTTAGTCATTAAAGGACTATTTATTTTGTATTAAGTAGAGAAGCCAGCATTTTATTAATTCAAGGACCATCTACTGTGTGTCCTATCTACTGTGTGTCTGGCACTGTCCCGAGTTCTGGTAACGATGACAAATAGAACAGAAAGCATCGCACCATTTTAGGGTTTATAGTTAGCAAAGGAATGAGGACAAATAGTAATCCGTGAACACACACATGCACCAAACAGGGAGAGTTAGTGATAAAAACATTGGTTTCGTTTACACTGGGCCCAGAGGGGTCGTGATAGTGGTTATATTGCATTGTGCCGGACACAGCTGACCAGGAGGATGTCGGGAGACCAAGGAAGTGTCCTTTTCACGTAGCAGCTCTTTAGAAAGGTAATCTCCAAAACAATCTTCTCATGCTGGAATGAAATGGAACATTTACAGTTAGATGTCATGGTAATCCTCTTCTATCTAAACAAAATACCAATAGTTGTATTCTGCTGGTTCAAATAAGGGGGTTAGATAAACTGATTCTCGAAGGTCCCTTTAATCCCTCCCAATTTTTTTTTACTTAATGTTATGAAGTACCTTGTCAAGGTCTGATCTTTAGAAGCCATTTATTAAGTAGAATTTAAGGATAAGCAACAGATCTTATTAATAGATCTTAATTTAAATAAGGTATGAATTTTTGTATTTTTCATAGATGGCTCCAAAATCCCCCTGTTTGGGGATGTTGTGAGGCCATGGATTGAGGATTTCAATGTATCTTTGGTCTTTTCTACAGATTTTGTGCATTCTTTATACCCAAATGACTATTTTAACATTTTTGAGAAAAAGAGGAGTTGTAAACATTGAATTTTAACTTGTGGGGATCTAAGTCTAGTTTCAGGTATCATCTCCTATGATTTCATTTCTTTAACCATTTCATCAAACCTTGGTTAGACAGCTTTCATTGGCTCTGTAGCTCGAGCTAGATTAAAAACTTACGCCAACTTGGCCCCATTCTGTGGAATTTTCCTACATGGGGCAGGACCTGAATATAGGTATCCACCCTATGAAGTTTACGAGATTCTGACTCTGGGGGAGTCAGCAGGAGCCCACAGCTGGAGGCTGGTGCCACCACTCACACTGCAATCTGACTCCTGTCTTTTGGTTTGTTTTGTTTTAAATCTGTAAAATACCTAGCTTGTTAAACTTATTTTGAGGATTAGCAAACCTGTTCATGCAGTGTTTGGTGGAGATTGTTGTAGCGGTTGCATAAATGATATTAATTACCATGGTTTCTGCGAAAGCATTAGGAAAAGTCATCCTACATTTATTTCTACAAAGTAGTGGCCATGTGTAGCCACTAATTAAACACTCTGGACTTGAGCTGGAGTAGCTCAGTGCTTTCCAGGTGATAGGTGATCGCTGCTCCAAAGAAGAGTGAGACAGAAACCCCAAAGAACGTAGAAAGGGGAGGATCTTTAGGATTTTCAGAGAGCCTAATCCTACTCCATTCAAATACACTTGGGGAACAGAAAATCGTATTGTGCTTAAAGTAGCATATTACTAAAACATCCGTCTGTCCACACACACACCTTTAATTTTGGAATGCTAATTTCCCATCTACTTCCATTGTGATTTCTTGTATTAGGGAAAAACATATCGTTTGAGTTGTTGGCTTCCTAGGTGTTCCTGGGGTGCTCCTTGATGTTTTTCCTTCTTAAGAGTTTTCCTTAATAAAGTATGATTTACTTAGGTAACGATGAAACACTAACTTAGTACAAGTGAAGATACAGCTTGCCAATTTCTTCAGAATGACCATGTATTTCCGTAAAGATATATTTACTTTAAACTATGTTTGAAAATCACCTACTTCTACATTTCCTCATACTTTATCTGAGAAATGCACAATGTTTATTTGTAAAATGAAAATGAATTTTAATATTGCACTTCTGAGTGCTGTGGGGTTTCAAGTTGACTCCATATCATTAAATGCATGGATGAATTAGTGTATTTATTTGCATGTATGATATATCTGTATTTCAAAGCAAACATTTCAAAGGATCACTAAAATATGTATGTAAAGTTTGTATTTGCC
Source organism: Galagoides demidoff (assembly GCA_963574575.1). Classification (NCBI taxonomy): domain Eukaryota; kingdom Metazoa; phylum Chordata; class Mammalia; order Primates; family Galagidae; genus Galagoides; species Galagoides demidoff. The sequence goes on from CAUYQV010040135.1 coordinate 24,219, forward strand.
TCCTAGTAATGTTCATAGACAGGGTATGCACTACACAGATCTGGTTTTATAAGAAAAAATTGGACTGTTTGGAACTCCATTACCCAATTTTCATGGGCATAGATGGAGGTGGACTTATATATGCAAATTTTGCAAGAGCCTATGACATAATTTTCAAATCTGACAGTAAATAGGTAAGATCAAATTCTACCCACAGGTGACCTAACGCTGGTCAAACAGTGCCTCTGCTCCTCTGTATTTATATCACAGAGCCAAGACACCAGGGACTAAGTGTGGTTTGTGAGACCGTCACTCACACACATTTCATTTTATAATGTGGATGCTTTATTGTAAGTAACCCGAGACTGTGGACATATTGGAAATAGTGCCAGAGGGTGGGATGCCATTTTAGTTATCCATAAGTGTACGCCTCTGTAATTATCCACACCCTTGCCTCATTTTTTCACACTTTCTCCCCCAGATTTTAATTTCTACTTTTTATTTTACCAGAAATAGATTTTAATCATGATTGAAACCTGTGAGACCCTGGTCCCACTTTGTTATCTGTGTATCTGATCCCCATGGAAGTTAATGGGGGTTATGAATACTTACAGATGGGGAATACACCCACAGCCTCCAAAACAAATTTAGAACAATTTAAAATGCCCCGGAGTAATAATAGAGCTAGTTTAAGGGGTCAAAAAGAGGGTAAATATATGTTTTAAAGATTATTTTTGTGAAAACTCTTGTGGCTTTGAGGCCCAAGGGAGGAATAGATGGGTGTGAACAGAAAAAAGGATAAACCAACAATTATGCCTGGGGTAAAAGTGTAAATTACAGTTTGCAGAAAGCACGTGCACGGTAACGTTGTTATGAGTGCTATTTATATATCCAGTAGCTCACTGTTGTATATCCCTGGGAATGTCCCGGTGAGCAAGGTGTGCATTTCCTACCAATCAGCCTGACCTGACATGGCAGTGACATGGAGGTGCGTTTATCATTCACTTTTCAGGATCTAATACTTTAAGTGACCTCCTAAGCTATCTTCAGTATGCCCTTGTGCAAATGAGGACGCTGAGAGCTAACAGGGGTTTAGGAACTTTCCTCAAATAACTTGAATGGCAGCATTTGAGTTGCGAGGAATCACTTTGTTGTGTGTCCTAAGAGGCAAGGGCCACAGTTGCTCCTGTGTGCCACACCGGCTTCCCCATCTTTCCACCTTACTCCCTTCTTTTCCACAGTCAGCCTTGTTATTAGTTATTGAGGTACCAGGAAAAAAAAAAAAAAACCAACTTAGCACCTCAGTCTTGAATGCTTTTTAAATGTTGGCAATCTTACTCTCTCCTTGAGAAACAACAGAAACTATTAATTAAATCAGTGAAACCAAATACAAACCTTCACCCTCAACTCTCTCCAAGGCAGTGTAAGAATAACTTACTGCCTAGGCCAGCTGTGTGATCTGGCATAAACCACCCATCTGTCATTACCAGTATAAAAACCACTGAACTAAAGTCAGAACACATGGAGGCTGAACCAACGCTTTTCATTTCTGATTGCCAGTTGGAAATATCTGGTGAGATTTTAAAAAATGCAGCTACAAAAAATACCCCTTCCCCCTGAGACCGTGATCCGATTGTTTTGGGTTCAGGGGAGAGTGTTTTTACCAAGTCCTCAGGTAAGTCTACTGCTCTGCTTTCCATTTTACAACATCTAATATTTGTGAATTCCTTTTAAGAACTTAAACTTCTATTTTTTCATCTCTGGAATTGGAGCAACATAGACTGAGCCTATGTCTCACACAGTTGTGAACATCAAATGGAGAGATGATTTTAGAACTTGTGACAATGCTGACATTCTGTACAAATGTGAGACTTGATCGTGGTGGTCATACAATCCACAGGAAACTTCCTGAGAAAAGTCCACTTTGAATCTTTGACCAAAGATTCAGTCTAATTAAGATTAAAAATTCAGTCTATTTTTACTTGAGTATCTATTGTGTCGTCTTTTGTGAAGAATGTTTGCTAATTAATTTCTGTCCACTCAGTGGTTAGAGTAGATAGTGGGAAGTGGCAAGTGTATATGTGTGTGTGCCTGTGTGTACACAAATTTGTCCCTGTAGGTATCTCAGGGAACGTTCTTGATAGATTTAAAGAATGGGTGGTCAGAAAGAGCGATAAAAGGTGATCGGCCAAAGCGTGTCATAGTTTATTCATTCATCCCCAAAGTACTCTTTTGAGGGATAAATGTGTGCCAGGCCCTCTGCCAAGACGTGAAATAAATGATATTGTCAAAACCCTCAAAGAATTCATAGGCAATTTACATGACAGACAAGCAAACCAACAGTTACAACACAGTCAGGACAGCTGCCGTTGAAGATGGTTCAACATCATGAAGAAATCTGCAGGACAGAAGTGAAGGGCAGAGGACAGTGGCCAGCTAAGGCTGACAGGAAGAGAGAAAGAGTGAATCAACTAGAAGCGTGTCAAGCGGAGGAAGGGGCTGGGTCTTCCAGGCAAAGAGAGAAGTGAAGTGGGGGCAGGCGGTCCGTCCAGGGAAGTCCGTGGCCCTGCCTGGGAAAGTACATTTGGGGAATTGGTAGCAGATGAAGGAAGAGAGGGGTAGCCAGGGCCCTCATGAGTGGATTTGTAATTTATTCTGAAGGCCATGAGGGGTGCATTTTATTTTATAGGGGAGCAGCAGATTGAATTGCTTTTTGGTAAATTCACTCCTGTAATCATGGAAGAGGAAGGGGGAGGGGCATCGGGTTAGAAAGGGAGAGAACAAAACCATTCACCACTCACGTCGTCCAGGCAAAATGATAAAAGGCAGTGGCAGTGAGAAGGAGTGACTTAGTAGACGGAACCATTCTGGAGAATAGGATCAATAACATTTAATCACAGATTAATATTAGTCACATTAAACTTTTTTCTTTGCTTTGCTTTCTTTCTTTTGAGACTGAGTCTCACTCTGTTGCCCATCATAGCTCACAGTAACTTGAAACTCTCTGGCTTGAGCAATCCTCTTGCCTCAGCCTCCTGAGCAGCTGGGACTACAGGTGTGCGGTCCAACACCCAGCTAGTTTTTCTATGTTTAGCAGAGGTAGGCTTTTGCTCTTACTCAGCTGGTCTCAAACTCCTGAGCTCAAACGATGCACCTGCCTTGGCTTTCCAGCGTGCTAGGATTACAGGTGTGAGCTGCCGTGCTCTGTCCACATGAAACTTTTTTCTAAATAAAATCAAGTCTGATTCAAGGAGGTATTTTGAGTGCACCTGTTTACCCTCCCTATTAACTAAAAATGCACTATACAAAACAGAAAAGAAGCATGAATGGGAATACATTTATAACATTCCTAAGAGTGGGACAACGGCAGAGTCCTATAACTTGCTGTACCATGGGAGGCAGGTAGAAGTTGTCATATTAATATGTAAACAAAAGTGGAAGCCTCCATCTCAAACAAACGGGAGAAAGTTCCAACTGAAAGAGCCACAGAGAAACTCCCAGGGAGCAGGTGTAGAGAGTGGACGTGAATCAGGAAGGTGATTGATTGTCAGTAGACATTGCTATGATGATCAGCTGATCATAGTATTAGATCAAGATGTGACAAACAGGATGTTAACGTGGGCCTGTGATGGGCTGAAGAATGGTTGCCACAGGTCCAAGTCCCAGTCCATGGGATGCCATCCTCATGCACATTTCAAGTTTCTGTTCCTTCATGCTGGAAGATTAAAAAAATTGATCTTGCCATCCTCTTGGCCAGACATTTTGTAAGGAATGTTCAGTTGCAAGCCTTTTAAAAATTCATTCTGCTGATCATGTGGTGGTCCCTCTGAACTGGAGACTCCCTCTCTCCAGCTCTGGATATGTTACTCCAGTTGTTCCTCGGTTTCTCCTCCCTCTTTTAAAAAATCATTTTCGCTATAGTTATGTAAATATTAGACCTTCTAGAATAACTCCTTGTTTCCTCTTAAGTTTTTATGTATTTGTCATTTATTTTCTGTTCTACTTTTTGTGCTGTATTGCTAACTTCATTTTCATTTTTTAAATTAAATTCTTCGTTTCAAATATATTTTTAAATTTTAAGAATTCTTCAATTTTCTTACCTTTTCCATAGCTCTGTGGTTTTGTTTTATTTATTTATTATTTCTCGAATTTGAGTATATCAATTAACTATTTTAAAAAAAAATCTTTCTGGCCAGGCACAGCGGCTTGTGCCTATAATCCCAGCACTTTAAGAGGCTGAGGTGGGACGATTGCTTGAGCCTAGGAGTTGGAGACTAGCCTGGGCAAGACAGTGAGACTCTGTCCCTACAAAAAATGTAAAAAATTAGTTGAATGTGGTGCACACGCTTGTAGCCTCAGCTGATGGGAGGTTAGGGAGGCTGATGCAGGAGGATCACTTGAGCCCAAGTGTTCGAGGCTTGTAGTGTGCTATGATTGCACCACTACGTTCCAGTCTGGGTGACAGAGTGAGGCTTTCTATTTACTAAATAATTTCTTACTGCAGATCCCAGGAAGTATCCTTGGGATCAATACTTGGGGAAGGGAAGGGAAAACAAGGATACAGCATTGGGCCGAGGGAAAAGTTGAGGCACGATACAATCTCAATGGAGTTTTCAGCCAAACTTTGGGAAGTCCTGAAGCTGGGATTGTGAAGTGGGCTCACTGTACACTGGCTACCAACTTGTCTGGGTCCAATGGGACAGAATACACTCACATGTAACAAGTTACACCAGCAACCACCTACCTCACAGGCAATCAGCAGAAACAACAGAAGCCTAAGAGCTGTTGGGAGCCAGTCCCCTAAGGCTCAGAAAACTGCCTGGGGTGCGATGGAGTCTTGTCCGCACATATCCAGCTTGTACCACAGCTTAGCGGCCCTGGGACGCAGCTCATCTGGGGTTTATATCCCAGGGTCACATGACCATGATGGTAAAAGGGTCACATGATCACTGCAGGCTGAAAGACATGCTGTTTTAATGTGGGACTAGTACTAAGCCCAGGCTGCCCACTCTGCCCAACTCCCATCACAGGCTGTTTCATTCCCAACATATTCTGAGTGTGAGTCTTGAGAACTACAAACAAGAAAAGGGGAAACTGGGTGGATTCATGGCCAGCGGAGAAGTATCCTGGAAGGATGACCCTTCAGTGTTCCCCCAGTTGGGATAAGGAGCCCAGGACCGTATCTCTCCGTGATGGCCGTGCACCAGGAGGGAGCGTGATGGTAGGGGAGGTGGCTCTCTGCAGCCAGTGCAGTTCCCTTAAGGCTTTCTTCTGGTAGATCTCCAAGCAACTGGAGAATAAGTTACTCATTTCTAAACGGGAATCTGGGAGGTTCATCTCAGCATCCACTACATCTCTGTTTTATTTATCTATTTATTTTAAGAGTTACGTTCTACTTGTTCATTTTTTTCTCTCTCTGATGCCATTTTCCCCTCTAATGTTATGTGAGTGCCAGTTTTCATGTGTACATATGCATAAAGGTCTAGGGCAGTGGTTCTCACTGCTCCTAATGCCATGACCCTTTAATACAGTTCCTCATGTTGTGGGGACCCCCAACCATAAAATTATTTTTGTGACTACTTCATAACAGTAATTTTGCTACTATTATGAATCATAATGTAAATATCTGATATGCAGGAGAGCCCCAAAGGAGTCGTGGCTCACAGGTTGAGTAGCATTGGTCTAGGAGTTAATAAGACTAAGCTCCCTGTGTCCCCTACTGAAGCTCTTCCCTGAGAGGGGGAGCTCCCAGGCAGCTCTTTGGATGTGGCTGGGCCTGTAGATTGGCAAAACTCACTTTGAGATGCTCAGGCAGCAAGCTATCTGGCATTTCTAAAGCCAGAATGAGGACAGTCTTGTTCCGGGAGTGTTGCTATCTCTGCTAGTTATCCTAGATGATTTTAAATTTTCTTTAGAATCAATTATTCAACTTAAAACATAGGTTGGGGGTAAAGACTAACTTACATGCGATATCCATCTGTGTGAGGATGGTGGTTGGGGGTTCCTGAACAAAGAGCGGTCCACATTCCAATATTGCCCAAATTTGTTTAACATTAAAATCACCTGGTACCCTTGCTGAAAATCCAGATTGCTGGGTGACATTGCCAGACTCACTGAACCAGAGGTCAGAGGGAAGGGCTTTGAGATTCTTGCTGCTTAACCAGAACTCCCAGGTTAATCCTATGATCAGCTGATCATAGTAACACTGCCTATTGACAGCCTTTCAATCAATCACCTTCCTGATTCACTCCCACTCTCTACACCTGCTCCCCGGGACTTTCTCTGTGGCTCTTTCAGTTAGAACTTTCTCTTGTTTGTTTGAGATGGAGGCTTCCACTTTTGTTTATATATTAATATGACAACTACCTGCCTCCCATGGTACAGCAAGTTATAGGACTCTGCTGTCATTCCATTCTTAGGAATGTTATAAATTTATTCCCATTCGTACTTCTTTTCTGTTTTTGTTCTGTTTTTATTTAAGAGGGAAGGTAAACATGTGCACTCAAAATACCCCTGTGACTCAAGCTTCAATCATCACACTTTGGAATAATCTCCTGAGCTAGGCTATTGCTAATGTGCAATGTGGCAGATTGGATGTGGGGCTGAGGAAGACAGGGCAGTCTTGGATAATCCTCCACTGTCTGGTGTTAGGAATTGTGCAAATTTTTATGTGTTTAACTGAAAAAAAGAACAGAGGAAGGAAAAACCAATTTGTTGAAGACAGAATGAATTTTGTTTTTCACATGTGCAGTTTGATATGAAGGCCTAGAGAAGAGGTCTGATCTAGAAGCACATCTCTTAAGAGTCATTCCATCATTCATTCCCCAATTTATATACATGAAGCACTTCTTGATATACGCCAGGACATGGAACTGGATATATTTTGTAGGAGATAGAAACAAATAACTGAGCAAGTGTGTTAAGATGTGGTAAGTGCAATGTTGGGGGATATTCAGAGTGCTTCTGGAAGTCATAGTAGAGGCACCAAACCCAGACCGAGTGATCAGCGAGGAGCTGACATCCAGGCTGTGGCTTATGAGATGAATTGGATGAGTCAGGCCAAAGGAGCCTGGGGGGAGTTGTTGGAGAAAGAAGGAAGAGTCAGGGGGAAATTTAAGAGCCAAGAGAGAATACTGGTGGAAACTTTGGTATGACTGGTTTCTGGTAGGAAGGCAGGTAAGAGAGAAGGCAGGAAAGACAGACAGACAGAGGTGACGCAGCAGCGCCTAACGCCAGGGGAAGCTGAAGGAAAGCTTTAAACAACCGTCCTAAAGGTAGATGCGAACCCCGGGGAGCGGGTATTATTGCCCAGTGGCTCTCTAGTTTTGGTTGGCATTAGAATCACCCTGGAACATTGTTAAAAACGCATCCACTCTGTGCAGCATTGTGTGAAGCTCTTTGCTTATATTATCACTTTATGTAAATTATCCCTCCAACCTCACAATCTCAGAAAGTGGGTGATGTCTATATTCCCAAAGTCACGTAGCTATTAAGTATCAAGACTGCGGCTTGAACCCAGGTAATCTAGCTGGCAAACTCTGCCCTTTCTCTTACACTATGTTCCCTCAGAGACAAGCAGCATATACAACGGATCCTTGAATTTCACAGACGCCGTATAAGCCAATTTTTGAGAATTCTTGGGTTCATAGTACCACCACAGAAACAATTTACTTTTTCCTATACCTAGAGATTTTAACTCGGGAGAATGAAAATGGTCCTAGGATCTGAAGTTTAACAAGCATTAAAGATATTGTTTTGTTGCAACAGTCCTCTAACTCTGCTTTGAGTAACTTGAGAATAGAGAAGAAATTGAAGATGAAACCTTAAAGGCAGAAAAATTCATGAAAATAAGAAGAAATGCTGATATCATCTAACCCCAGGGAGAACGGACCACATCACATTTTAAAGCCTTAAAATGGCAGATGCTGGCATGGATGTGGAGAGAAGGGAACACTTTTACACTGTTGGTAGGTCTGCAAACTAATACAGCCTCTTTGGAAAAATGTATAGAGAATCCTCATAGAATTCAAATTATACCTCCCATTTGATCCTGCAATCCCATAACTAGACATCTACCCAGAAGAAAAAAAAATCATTTTATCATAAGGACATTTACACTAGCTTATTTGCCCTGATTCAATCTATGATCTCCAAAATGTAGAAACTACCTAAATGGCCACAAACCCAAGAATGGACTAACAACTGTGGTATATGTATACCATGGAGACTTTACATCTTTTGTATTAACCTGGATGGAGTTGAAACATATTCTTCTTAGTAAAGTTTCACAAGAATGGAGAAGCAAGAATCCAATGTATTCAATACTAACAAAAAAGCCAGTAGACAATCTAATACCTGCCTACATAAAAGAAAACTCAGTTCAAGGGAGGAGGGGAAGGAGGTAGGAGGAGAGAGGAGGGGGTAAGGGACTGGAGTTCTCCCACTAATGGGCCCAAAGTAAGGGTGTATGGCATATCTTGGGTACAGGACACAGCTACGAGAAGGACAGTACCAAACATTAACAACTAGTAACCTAGTTGTTCGTACCCTCACATTAACCTGAAAAAAACCAAAAAAGAAAAAAAAGAAATGGCTGAAGAAATCAGTGAACTTCAAGAATATTACCATGGAATAGGAGAGATTTGAAGGAAGAGATCAATACTACCATACGCAACAGGCAAAACAAATTAGGTCGGGTTTGCCCGTTGGATATGGCCATTACTGGTTGGCGGGTAAGACAGAGAACCTTCCCTCCAGACCATGATTCTCATGTCAGAAGATGTCCTACTTGTGGTTGTTAGCACTTGCTGGAACTAAGTCTAGAATATTTCCATTTTCCTCATAGCTCTCTCTGTCTCATAGAAGTAGTTAACAAGACATTGGAAAGGTCATTCCTCTATAGCTTCTCTTTGTAGTCATTGAATTTAAACCACAGGATAGCAATGAATGGCAGACTCATATAAATGTCTTACAAACACTCAAAAATGTCCTGAGATTTGATCCTTTAAATATGAAAAGATTATGTAATTTTTTTCCAATAAAATCCTGCGTATTGATAAGGTCAATAATATAAATAATTTATATTGAGAATGATCCCACCCATGGTAACTGAATTGAACTGTGATTCATGAAAACTGTGCCTGTTTTAAAATGTAAGCAAGCAAAATTCTCAAAGTTCTAGTTTGTGGATAAGTCATTGTTTTGGAGCATTTAAATGCTTTCAAAATAAAAGTAAATAGACTCTGCTTTGAAGTTCTTCTGGCTGTTGAGCACTGACATGTAATTGATACCACTTTTTTTCAACATTCTAGATGGTACATGATTCCTGATGGCTTTTAACTGGGGTTGAGTCTCACAGCACAGAATTGCTTAATAAAAAATAGTGCTAAAATCTCCACATAACTTACTCTAAATTGCAGATGTCTATATTGTAACCTCCCACAGCTCCAATTTCTTTTTATAACATAAATCATTTCTTTTTTTATAAATAATTTCTTATAAATGGAATTCTAAACCTAATTAACTCTTATTCAAACATTCTTCCATTCTCATATTAACTAATGTATTTATCTTACATTAGAGGCCCAAATTCACAGCCCTAGAGATCACTTAGAAATTTTATGATACCAAGATAAATAATTATTGAGCACCAACTATGTGTGGCTTTGTTCTAAGTTGTTTGCCTATGCTGTCCTCCTTAAGCCTCACCATTTTGGGTAGTGAGTGATAGTTATATTCCCAAAATCATGTGGCTAGTAAGTGCCAAGACTGAGACTGAAGTCCCATCTGGCTATAAAGTCCCTGCCCTTGTTTCTGCACTGTATTGTCTCCAGATAGAAATATTGTATGAAATAGATTCCTTGAGAATTTTAATATTCATGATCCCAACATAGGAAACCCTTTACCCTCTGAATGGCTAATATAAGAGCTATATAAGAACTTGCTGACTCTCCTACAAACTGACTTCATTACTTCCTAAGTCCAAATCTATACCAGACAACATCGTACTTTGCACACTATAGATCGTGTGGTCCTTTAGGTATTATCTGTTTAATTCATTCAACAAATGAGGAGAGGAGCAGCTGATCAATATGACAGGATCCTTGTCTTCATGGAGGAGCATATAATCTAGTGAGGAGAGGACCAGAAATGAAACATTTTGCTGTGGTCCTCATATACATGTAAATGTGTTGAGATTATAAGGGCCACTCACAGAAATAAGGCCTCTTTTAGGATGTGAGGAAAGGTTAGCATAGGAGGTTGCTAGACTCAGGAACTTGTGCCTGGAAAGGCCTCCGAGCAACCATTCTGATCAGGTGGGAAGAAAGGAAGAAGGTATATCCAGGAGATGCTATATGATGGATTTTGAGATATTAAGAAAATAACATCTGAACCACTAAGTCTCTTTGGTTTGCATATTCCTGCCAGATAAGAGTTACAGTGCAATATCCTTGGACTGAGAAACTATTATAGACTGCCAGAGGGGAAAGGAAAGCAATAGCAATTCCTTCTGGAATGTTCTTCCATCTACCTTGCCTATCCTTGTCTTCCAATACTGAAATATCCTTTTTCTCTTCTGGAGAGTTTGAGTGTTCACAATTTTTTTTTTAAATCAAACTTTGCAGATAAAAAAGGATGGGAATTTATGCTTTCATGATTACTGCTGTTACAAACCAGGCAAAAATAATTTTGATTCCTTTGCTTCCTAAAATTATGGTAAAGAGCTTATTGTTTGCTTCTAACTTTAAATTATTCTATGTTCTAGATTCAGGCTAGGAACTTTAAATTGATTTTTTAGAGAACTGTCATGAAAAACAAACTCTTTGTAGTAGTTCATTAGAAATCTGAATGAAATGCCCATTGATTACTTTTATTATAATATCTGCTAAAAATACAAATAAACAAACTATTGTGTTAACAATCATTATCAGCCAACCTACTAGAAATCTTAAGATACTTGCTACAACAGTATTCCTTTTTTAAACAATTTGAACAGGTATTATCTCTCTTAGTTATTTCCAAGGCAATCTACTTGAGTTATTTAACATTCTTACTTTGTTTAAATATGTAAAATATAAATGGAATTTTATTATAAAAGAAACTTCAATTAAGGGACATGATGAAGAATTGAATGAAAAATAAATATTTTGAAGTTCTGAGAAAGTAATTTTTGCAGGAATATATGCAAAAATTTCACACCTATATTTATACTAGAAATATTCACCTATGCTCCCATTCACTCACGCTGTGGAAAAACAATTTGTCTGTATAATACAATTAGAAGTCAGTTGAGGGAAATAATACAGTCTCTTTTATTAGAAGAATAAAAATAAACTTCCTTATTAGGTTCATATCTTAATAGTTTGAAAAGCAATGTGACTCTGGAATTGATTCTAGATTTGAATTCTCTTTGCATTACTTCCTAGATGGATGTTCTTGGATGCACCTCTTTTGGTTTATTTATAAAATAGGGGTGAGATCATTATTATCTGACAAGTTTTTCAAGAAGGTCAGATGAAATCATGTACACTGTGCAGATAATGTACACAAATTAGGAAATCCAAGACAAATTATGTACACAAAAATTATGTACATAAAACTTTTTTTAGATTGATTAGCTGGATATATAGGAAAAACCAAGTGAGTTAATAATTACAGAAGAAATGTTTTATGCTTTCACTATGATAATAAATGCCTTTAATAGTTTCTACAATTGCATGATATAAAGAGGGGGAATATATTTAGATGAAAACACCCCTGAACTTCACTTAGACTAGTGTGGAGCCCATCAAGGAATTATGCTGGATGGTAGGAATATATCTTCAATGAGACATGGGTGCTAAATTTGTTCTGTTTATTTAGTTTTATCTTAAGGAACCACTCATTACTCCATAAAATATTGATTTTATAATGATAGTTATATTTAATTTAATACAAAGTAGTAGTTGACCTCCTCACTCCCCAAGTTATTTATTTTATTGTCTCATGTAGCTCTGAGGTTAAAGATGGATGTGAACCTTGTTTCATTTACTTTGCTGGCACTTATGGTGTCCCAGCCTCTCGTGGAGTGCTAGACAGTCACTGGGTGAAGATGGGGGTAGATTCAATAGAAGAGATAATCATTACCCTCAAAGAGCTGATGATCCAGTTGAAGGAATGCACATCAACACTTAGAACAATGGAAAACCCATTTATGGACCACGATGCCAGTAAGAGCAAGTTGATACAAAACTGCTGAAACAGAAATAAAGGGCCCAAGCATTTTAAAGTCAGATTGTTTTCTGCTTGGGGATGGTCAGTTGAGGGCAGTCAGGATGTGTCTGAATGATTATCAAAAGTATGATTTGCAGCCTCTTCGGAAGGAAGTATGAAGAATCCTCAAAGAACTCAAATTATACCTTCCATTTGATCCTGTAATCCCATTACCAGGCATCTACCCAGAAGAAAAAAATATCATTTTATCGGAAGGACATTTGCACTAGATTGTTTATCCCAGTTTAATTTGCAATTGCTAAGATGTGGAAATAACCTAAATGCCCATAAACCCAGGAATGGCTTAGCAAACTGTGGTATATGTATATCATGGAGTACTATTCAGCCATAAAAATGGAGACTTTACATCTTTTGTTTTAACCTGGATGGAATTAAAACACATTCTTAGTAAAGTTTCATAAGAATGGAGAAGCAAGAATCCAATGTATTCAATACTAACATGAAGCCAGTAGACAATCTAATATACACCCACAGAAAAGAAAAACTCAACTCAATTTAAGCTGGGGGAGGAGGATGATGGATGAGAAGGGAAGAGGGAGCAAATGGTGTGCTCTCACTTAATAGACCCAATGTAAGGGTATATGGCTCACCTCCTGGGTACAGGACACATCTACAAGAGGGACTCAAGCCAACAAATGCAAACATTGTGACCTAGGTGTTCGTACCCTCACATTAACCTGAAATTAAAAAATAAAGTGTGATCTGGAACTTTCTCATCTCACGATTCATTTCTCTTCTATTCCCTTTCATATTACCCTTGTCATATAAATTGGACAAATCATATGTTTGTAGGGAGATTTATAGTTTACCTTATATATTTTCAAACTTATACTGCAATAAATTACATTTGCTCTCTTTTACAGAATAAAGGGGAAAATCCACTCTGTCAAATCCTCCCAGAGAGAAAGTTTATGTGTAGACTAATTATTATCGTAGTTGCATTAGGCAGCAACAGTGCTTCTGCTATGCAACATGAAAAGTTCCATTTGTTTCTATTAAATAACTAAATAATGTGATCAACTCTAAGTCTACTTTTAAAGTTATAATTTACCAGCCAGGGGTTCCACAAATGGTGGGATCAATTAGTTATAAGCTATTCCTGGTGGAACCTACTATATCAATTGGGATAGGATAGGTCAACAGTTCCTGAACTTTTGGTCTCTGATTTCTTTACTTTAAAAATTATTAATGATTCCTAAAGAGCTTTTGTTGTTGTGGATTACAATCCACTGATTTGGGGGTAGTGGTATCATAATAAAAATTAACAACATTTTAGAATATTTATTAAATGAAAAATAACAATAATAAATTAATTGTATGTTAACATAACTAACATTTTTTTTTTTGTAAAATGACAAAAATTTCCAGAATAAAAAAATTAGTGAGGATAATTTTTGCAAATCTCCTTAGCCTCCCTGTCCTCATTAGTTCCAGTTACTGTAACAAACTACTATGGCCAGGTGGCTTGAACAATAACCAGTTACTTGTCATGGTTCTGGAGGATGGAAGTCTGAACTCAGGATGCCAGCGAGGTTGGTTTCCTGGTGAGGGTCCCTTCCCTGGTGTACAGAGGGCGCCTTCTGTCTGTGGCTGGCACAGCGGAGACACAACAGTCTCTGGTCTCTTCATCTTCTTGAAAGGGCCCTAATCCCATCAGAGGGGCTCCACTTATGACCTTATTTAAACCTAACTATCTCCCAAAGGCCCCACCTCCAAACACTATCACATTGGTATGAGGGCTTTAGTATGGACTTTCTGGGGGCAAGACACATTCAGTCCAGGCTCCTGCTGGATTCTTACGCCAGCTTCTACATTCAATCTGTTATAGTAACACGCACCATGTAGCTTTCGGAAAACCAAACTCTGCATTGGTGAAGGAATGAGAGCAAAAGGGGAAGTGACATCTCCATATTACAATGAAAATAGTTTTGACCTTATGAACTTCCTGAAAGAGTTGAAAGGGGTCCCCCAAACAAATGCTGAGAACCACTGGCCTAGCTTATACTTTGATAATACATAATCCTCATATCCTAGTGACTAAAGCAGTGAAAATTATTTTGGGTGTTCTTTTCATTTCCTTCTTCTTTTACATTCAGTATCCACTGTGGAAACCGGATATTTCTTTCTATATCACTGGAGCCCTCGCCCTGGGCCCCAGCTTGGTGGAGCGGAAGCTATCTGGAACATCCATGGTAACCGTGAATAAGGGAATAGAAAAAATGGCAAAATATGGACTGATTCTTAAAGTTTTCCCCTGTAAGACACTTCTGCTCACATTTCATTAGTCCAGGCAATCTGCGTATCCTGGCCTGACTTCATGCAGGCGGGAGGTGGAACCCTCCTGTAGGAGAGACGAGTTATCATTTGCACTGCTACTCTCTACCATGTCCACTAATATTTTAAACACCTCACACTTCATGTGTCAAGTCATTAGCCTATCAATTTTGATTCTGGTCCAAGTTTGGTAAAGTTACCTTCATCTTTGCCTGTAAACCTGCTCCTTTTCCAGGTTTCAAGAATCTAACACATGTCCGGTATATATTACGTGTTCGATAAACATTCATTAAATAAAGGGACAAGAATGGAATATTTAATAAAACATATAGAAGAGGCCATGATAGTTATGTTCCTAAAACTGAAAGAATGGCATGTCTAAACACTTGCAGGTTGATTTTGGATTGGGGAAGGTTTTTTTGATAATCTAGCTAAATGTCATTATTGAACAGATGATTCAGCTGAAGTGTGAAGAAATTAAATAACACCATTCTAATCCTAGGTATGGAAATAGAGTTAATTGTGTCCAACTTGTATTTTTGGAATGGTATTGAATATGCAAAGATAAATACTTGACTGACACCTCATTGGAAATATATATTCAATATCTAAAATTTCTAAGATTCAAAAATAAATTAAGGTCATTTCAAAGTAATTACAGCTATAAACCTTTTTATTTACTTTGTTTCTGAGAGGTTCCACTGGGGTGAGAATTCTTTGCCTAATTCCCAGCTCTTCTACAAATTTGAACTCACTTTGAATGCTGCTGTGCTGACTACTACTGCAAAAGCCACTTTCTAAAGCTATCCTCATAGAAAGATCTTGTGGATGATGACAAGATTATGTTATATTAAGTGCCAACATGTGTGGGACTGCTCCCACCTCCAGAAAAATACAATTAAGCATTTGTATTTTATTTTCATTAATTCTAGAGTCAAAAGCTCATTCTAGAGACAAATACTCATATATAACATTGTGTTTTCCCATAGTAGAGTAAAAGTTCATCAATGAAAAAAGTGAAAGCTTGCATTCTTAAGATAATTTCTCCAAGAAGCAATATTTAATTCTAATTAAACTTGACAATAACCCAATAGAGGTAGGTAATGGACAACTATTCCCTTTACATAGATGGAAAAAAATCAAGGCACAGGCAGGTCAACGGAGAAGCCAGTCTCAGGTCACACAATGAGTTGTTAACAGAGCCAAGAAGACGTGATGCTTTTTTCTTCCAAGATGGCGCCCCAGACATGAAGCCACTGTCATCCTGATTATAGATCTTGATAAATGACAAAAATTAGAAAAGCATCTTGGTGAAAATAGCTGGAATGAAACCTAAATTGTACACATGGCAATTATCTTGCTAGGAAACAGGACAGTTGCTTCCATTTTCAAAAGCGAGCTCCCCAATATTTTATTTTCTTTGTAGTCAGAAGTATCTATTGTCCAACTTCAAATAAATGCACATGTAACTGTGGTATGGAATAGTATTTGTGCCACCAGGACTATTAAAAATCCTCGTGTGCGAATGGGTGTTTAATTAGGCTGTATTAGATTAATCCCACAGCTCCACCGGTTGTAACAAATGAAAAGATACTGTCCACTGTCATGGGGATAGGCATTTAAAGCTCAATGTAACTTTCATATTTTTCTATGTGATCGGTCAGCTAGGACTTCCTTTTAATTTAATGAAAATTTGGTTTGTAAATCAGAAAACCTTTTTAATTGCAAGAAATGAAAAGCAGGA
Source organism: Galagoides demidoff (assembly GCA_963574575.1). NCBI lineage: Eukaryota > Metazoa > Chordata > Mammalia > Primates > Galagidae > Galagoides > Galagoides demidoff. The sequence continues at coordinate 40,489 of CAUYQV010040135.1, forward strand.
ATTTTTTTTTAAAGGACTGACATTACCTTTGTTGTTTGATGCATTAAAATAAGACCCATAAGGGAGAGCTCTAAACAATAAATTTCACATAAAATAGATGAAAGCTTGCTCCTTGGGCCTACATGGAAATCCAGACAGAGCTTGGAAAGAACAACCTAATACTTCTAACATGATAATATCGCCTAGGTAGCAGTAGAATATTTGTTATAAAAGGTCTTAAATGTCATTTCCTAATGACATTTTGAGGTAATTTTAACCACTTTTAAAATAATTGCATATAGATTATAGTTATTGTATAAGAAGAGACTTGCCTCCAATTTAGACAATATTGGGAAGTTAAATGTAAATTTAAGCAGTGAAACCCAGTTTTTAAAACAGAAAAATATTCCTGCCGATGTGTAAGTTTTGCTTTGTCACTGTACTGTATTCTGCTCAGTAGAACAAAGACCGGATGCATAATGAGCCGATGTAAATGAAGTCAAATCAGCAAAAGCATGGTGGGGGAGGGGAGGTGTAAAATATGGCCGTCGGTATAATGGCCAGGGAGTAGAGAATTTAAATGTTTAATGCCTACACATTCAGATTCATTTTTCTGTCATCGCTTTGAATGGGTAGACTGAGGAGCTTGAAAGTCCAGAATGAAAACATCATCCTCTGGACCAAGAGAATTGTTAATATTATTTAACAGCACGGATATGATCTGCACTTAGAATCATCTTCTTTCTACCTTGCCCAGCCCTCCCCTTCACCCTAGGGTGGGCGGGGGAAACAAAGGTGATCATAATAAGAGATAATTAGAAACCGCTCTAAGTATTTATTTGGGGCTTTCTGCCTTACCCTCCTGCACTGTGTGCCAGCCTCCCATCTCCCAGCCATGATGGAAGCTCGAAACACGATAGAAACACAGCAACAATATGAATTGCAAATACATGTGTGTCTTTCCACACAACCGGTCTTATTGACTCTTAATAAAATGAGTATCTTCTAAAAAATGTCCTGTGCTGTAAATTGCTTTACTATTGATGACGGGCTTTGGAAAAATACTACACATGCCGTACAATCACCTAAACAGAGTTGTGTTAAACAGAATTGCTTAGCTCTTGTCTGTGGATGACTCCCCTCCCTCTCCAATAAAGGAATAAATCTTGCTTAATAATCTATGCGGCTTAGCATGTGTTATAACTGTACATGGGAAAATCTGAGCATTTTATATATCCCACACTTTAGGACTATAACAAGCCTTTATCATAATGTTCTCATATTTAACATTTTCCTACATGGAGTGCGAATTTTCGAGAATACTGGCATAAAGACCCTTTAATGCAGTGACCCCCATCATCCCATTTTCTCTCATTTGCAGTTCCAAAATATTACTGTCTTGAAAGATACCCATAAATTCATTTCACTGTCTAGGCAGCTTAACACGTAGTAATTAAACTGGGGTTATAAACAGCAAACATATACGTGGACTTTTCTGGTTTCAATGTTACATTAAACTAGTGAATCGGAATGCCCCAAATATGTACACTGATAGTACCAGGGTAGAAATCTATATGGGGAGAAAGGGTGGGTAGGTGGGAAATGATTATAAAATTATTGTAAAGTAAGTTCAATTTCTAGTTTTGGTGTTAATTAGGTTATTCTAAAGACTGTCTTTACAGCTGGTTGGGGGGGGGATTTCTTTGGCCCTGGTAACATGCATTAAAAGGCTTCTGTTAAACCAGCTCTGAGTATGGGAGGGGCATGTGTGCTGAGGGGTGGGGGGACACGGGAGCCTGAAATACTTGCTTTGCAAATACTGAAGCTTTTTTCAGGCTGGCATCTAAAGGAGTAAAATGCTAGCCTTTTACCTTTGAACCCTCTGTGAAATATCTTAATGTTGCCAAATGTGAATATAGTGAACTTAATCAGTAAATTTGACCAAGATTTATGAACTTTTTCATCCTAAATGCATTTACATATACACAAGCACATATATGTCCATAAATTTATTTTATTACATCCATTTTACAAAAACTGAACCTTAAGCAGTTGAAGTACTAAAAAAGCCAATCAAAATACTCCTCCTATATCCTTAAGTCCATAAACCTCTTCAAATTGTCTCTTTTAAAAAACAGCTAAATTATGGAAATGTGGACTGCATTACAGAATATTTGCCAGTTGTATCTTGATTCTTATTTGAAATTCCCACAAGAATATAGGCACGACAGTAATATAAACCATAGAAACAGGCAAAAAAAAAAAAAGTAGAACACAGGGACTTGTAAATAAATCCATGAATATCAAGAAGCACAGATGCTAAGATTATGCATTTTTACCAGTACAGTTCTGTGCTTGTAAACTATAAGGCCAGACATTTGTAAGATGCGGTGTAGCAGGCCCGGCTGAGGGAGGGAGAGGCAGGAGAGACTCTGAGAAAGGTGGGCGGAGAGAGAAGAAGGGAGGGAAAATGAGTGAGAGGCAGAGAGAGAGGAGAGAGAGAGAGATTGAGGAGAAGGGTGGGGGCACTTAGCCAGACACAATAACGCATAATAATGTTAACATTCCTGCATGTCTAATGGCTTAAATATGCTGAGTGCCTCCCTCCAGCCCCACACCACAGATGATGTCAAAGAACCATTTAATATTTTATCAACAGTCCTTCTTTGAACCAAAAAAAAATTTTTTTTTTCTATAAAAGGATTCAGGGGTTTCCAAGCATGAAAAAAAAAAATTAAATCCTTTGAATAGCAAAATTTTAAGACACAACAATATTTGTGAATACCTCATATTCAGCAAGATTCACACCATTCTCTAAAGAATCCTCCATTATTTACATCTTAGCTATGTCAACATGTCTGGTTTACTGAAGAAATGTAAAATCATATTTTTTAGCTTCTTTCTTGGACATGGAGAATGTATCGTTTTATTTTTTTAATGTGAAAGAAACCCCCTAATTAAATTATTATAATAGCCGTTGGACTTTTAGGATTTTTTTTTTTCCCTTTTGGTGGAAAGTATTGTTTTCTTGTTTGACGGATACTATGCCGGTAACAAAGAATGACTGAATTGTCTTAACAAAGAAGATGAAGGCTGTATGTGTTGGTTACAATAGAATAACCACCTTCCAGATCTCTTAAATCCACAATATATGTAGTGTGGGTCCTGAGTGGCTTTTGTTTTCAATGTCTTTTGTAAGCTTTTAGGTTTTTTTCTGCATCAAATGTCAAGTTAATTTACAGGGCGCTATTACTGATATGTTTCCTTGGTTTGTGGTTTTCTGTGAAAGGCAGGCAGCTGAGACCAAGTCTTAGGCTGGGGGGGAGGGGCAGCCGGCAAGCCCATAACATACACTGTGCCAGGGTCTGTAAATTGGCTGCCTGTATGACAGCGGGCCCAGGGAAACCTCTAGTCTTCATTTGCATGCTGAAGAATATCCAGGATTAAACCGGACTGATTTTCATACAGGATTTAGACCTGACATTTATTATTCGGTTCACAGACCTCTTGAAGGAAAGTTTGTTTTCCACTCATAGATGAAAAATCCTCGAAGATAAATAAAGTCTGGCTTAGCTGTAACAGTAAATAAATATCTTTCCTGTATTCCTTATGAATTTATCATATATGATTGCCAGACAGATGTTTGTCACCAAATTATTATATTTTGCACTTTAGCAATCTAAAGAAAAATATCTATCAAGTTCTCACTCGGTGTTTATAAAAAGTATCCATTTAATTCTGGAAGTTGATTTTTTGTAAATAAAATTTAGAGACAGACACTTGATTTTTTAGAACAAAGTAAAAGAATATAGGAGCAGTAAAATGTTCTGAAATGCTTAATTTTGTATCTGCTTCATGTGTTTTTATGAGAACAGAGAAGATTCTGGTTATACTGTAAGCATCAATTACCTACTTTTATATAAAACACGGAAGTTGTAAATGAACGCTACACATGAGCCCTATCTACCAAATTGATAACATAGATAGTACATTTTCATTGCCAAATTGGCCCATAAAATATCCTGGTGTCTTTTAACATGTAGGTATTAACTGTCCGGATGAACACTTACAATCCAATACCTTGGCAATATTTCAATAAGCCAAGATTTAATTTCTAATGTTTGAACAAAACATATTTGACATAGTACCAATATGAAGACATAGGGTGGAGCTGCTTTATATTTTCTGGAATGCATTTTTGATGTGGACTAGAATAGACTGCAAATAGTCATTAAGGCCCAGAAGAAATTCAGGAGTCCTCATGTATTAATAAACAGCATAGATTTTTCAAATGCATTGAAAATGTACTTTACACATTTAATAGACATAAGGTAACGTAATACAAATGTCAGCAATTAAATATATTATTGTTTCTGTCAGGGCATATGGAGGAAACACTGTCAAATCTGCTATCTATCTGAATTTTTAATGTGTCAATGGAACTTTTGAAAATGTGTTCTGGTCTTTGATTTCTTTATGACTATTAACTGATTCATTAACAGATCTTATACATGTAGAATACATGTGTAGAATATGTATTCTACATATTTAAGATACATTTCAAAATACGTTTCTTAAAAATTTTTCTTGGCTTGTGTTAATGTTGTATTGTATTTTAAATGTACATATGAATCACATTTACTCCCTTAGAGTAATTTATGATTATATCCAACATGAAGTATATGTTATTAAAGTTTTAGACAGACTAACTCAATGAACTTTCTATACTGAGATAATGGTATCACATACAAATCAAGTTTATTAACCAAACATTTAATATATGAATATAATGAGTCTGTCTAGTTTTGTCTTGATTCAATTACCATCTATAACATGCACACAAATAATCTGAATCTCCCAGAAATTAGGTAAAACCAAAGAGTGGAAATTATTATTGTGAAAAGATTTTGGTCATATCGTGTGTAGCAATGTTTCTGCTTTATATGTATGTAAATTGCAAATGTTGACATAAATATTATTGTAAAATGTGTCTACACACACAAAGTGAAGAGAATCAAGGCAATTATTAGAACAATTCAGGCTAAACCCCTCACTTTTGCTTGCAGTAGATAATTGAGGCAAAAGTGTTTTTCCCTTTGAATTATCTGGATGATTGCATCAATTCTTCACTTTGCTTTCTACGTGTACATAGACGTAGCAATTGTGTGTCTTCAGAAAGTGCTACTTTAAAAAAGCACGCGGATACAGAATGCATTCATTTACGAAACTGTTATCTTACGGGCTTGCTACAACCACTAAACTTTTTTGTTCATCAAATTGGAACTTTAAAAGGGAGGAAGGTTCAAATACATTTTTCTAAGTAATTATTTCTAAAGCAACATATAGTTGATACTTAGCTGTAACATACAATTATATATGCATCATCCAAACTAGCTTGCTCGGACCCACCCTGGCATAGTCATGTCCCAGTCTGTTTCCTTATTGTTCCTATTACCAGTACACTTCCTCAGTAGGCCCTGCTTGATTGTATGGAGAATATTCACAATGTGTTACCAGTATAGTACTGAGGAACATTTAATTGTGAAAGTTTGACCCTTAACCTGAAATCCTGAAAGTATGTGTTCGAGAAAAAGGAATTCTAAATCTGGTTGGCTGGAATTGGGAGGTCCCATTCAATCAAGGCAATTTTTGATGACATTACTGTCAATACACTTAAAAGGTATGGCTGATATAATGACTTGAGCTCACACAGTTTTTTGTCTTTTTCAGTGACTGCATGAGAACTAGGTATTAATTGCCTCACTGTTTAAAATTCTCAATACAATTCACATTTATTCACTTTTAAACTCAAGACGTCTCTATATCAAATTGTGGAGCTCTTTATATTTTCAAAGTAATTAGTATTGTACAGTATTCATGACAAAAACAGAACAAGGAAAAGGATTCTTGCTTGGTAGTCATTGTAAATATGAAGTCATCAAGCTAGTCCTAGCCAGTCACTGAGATAAAGACAATATACAGGCCTTTAAGAGGGGCAGTAGACTTAGAGCAAAATTCAGATATACCACAGTGAGATGATTGTTTCAAATGCCTATGCTTTAAAAAGTTGGAGGACCATGTTTGCCAAGTAATTCTGTCAGGCAAGCGGTAATGGTTTAAAAGTAATTAAGCTTCATCCTAAAATGGCACACGCAAATGTCCATCCTTTTGTGGGTTTGAAAATGTCTAAGATGCTTGATAAAAAGTCTCACCTAAAAAAAATTCAGTATATTGTAATTTTTAAGCCTCAACAGGTAGAGAATCCTCTTTAAACTTGCTTTTAAAAAACACTCCTAGTAAAAGCATTTGATTGTTTAACATTTTTATTATTCAAGTTCTTACCATTTCGCACTACTCCCTGGAGAGGGGCCCAGGAAATATTAAAAATACTATAGAAATATAAAGGATAAGATATTTGTCACTCTCGTTTAAATTGATGTATGCTGCTGTCCTATAAACGTCACATCGGATAACCCTGAAAAATTACCATGAATCTCCATAATTACGCATATTCATGATGGTGTTTTGCATAGTGCTAACAGCAGACTGCATGTGGGGTGGGACGTGAAGGGGGGTAGGAGTGATGTGACAGATTAAAATTATTACCAGTATCATGAAAATAGACATACCAACAGTTTCATTTTGTTAGGTCTTAGAAAACAAAAGCATATCATAAAATTGCATAGTAATTAAATAACTAGAAATTTTTCTCCTACATATTTCACCATAAAAAGTTAACAGTGGTACACTGACTAGAGATAATCAGTTACTTGAAATGTGCTTGTATTTATCATCGCCTCCCTGGGTGCAGGATTACATCAACCGAAGAGAGGGTGCGTTTTCACTCACTTTTTTGAGGGAAGCGAGGGGAGAAGGTTGGGTGGTGGTGAATTTTCTAGCTTTCCAAAGTAACTGTGCTGCTTCTGTGGCCGGCAAGCTCCCGGGGAGCTGGGTGCAAATCCTGTAGGTACTTTTCTTGTCTTGCGATAAATATGAGGACTGAGTTATATTCGGTAAACTGTTAAAAGGCTCTAAGATATGGAAAAGTTGTCTGGTGTCTATCTCAAAAGCTTTTTTGTGCTGAGGCAGAGAGCAGAGTTAATCAGGGACTCTAGAAGTAATTATCGACAGAGTTTGGGTAATACAAATGCTTGGGTAAACAGCGATTGTTCTTTCCACAAGATTGTGAGTAGAAACGACAATACTGGTATTGTCCTCCACTTCTCATTAAGGGGACTCGGGGAGGGAGCGCTCCGCTGCAAGGCGGATGGGAAACTGACAGGCGAACTGTGCTCCGAACGACTCTGTCCTGATCCCACTACCACAAGCTCTGGCTTTTGGCATCAGGAGTGCCAGCTGCATCGGGAGAAGCCAAGCCTGTCATACCATCTTCACGTCAAATCTTCAGGGTGCAAGAGCTGCAGCATAGTTAGGGCTTAATGAAGAAACAAATACAAAAGGAAAGATTAGGCCTTGTTAACACTTGCATTCATTCGTTCTTATAGAAACTGCACTGGAAGGGTTGTTTTATAGAACTCATTCTTTTTCCTCCTAAGCAGAAAAGTTACACTGAGGATGCATTTTTTATATTGTAAATACACACGGGAAAAAGAAAATCTTTCAGTTTCAGCCTTGTAACTATCAGCCAGCATATTGTTTTGTCAAAAATGCCATTTGAAACAGTGATGTCCATGACAACTGTCAAAATTGGTAAATAAATACTTTTTTATATTAATAATGTTGTGCTCATTTCCACATAAAACATTTCCTTGCACGCTTAAGTGGTACCATTGCATTCTTTCAAAAATATCGAGATGGGAAACTTTATCTGTCGTTATGGGATAACTGTCTCCTCTTTGGGGTGAAACATTTACGTCTCATGGCACCACATTACTTTAATCTTCAAATTAATTGTGTTTGAGGAAAAGGAGCCATAATTTTGAAGTTCACTATAAACTATCCAGAAAGTTTGACAGCAGAATGCTACAATTATTTTTTATTGTTGTAAGCAATCAGTCAACTGTACAAAGGTGTATTGTGTACAGCTGCAATGCAAAACCTATTTTTGTTTATGCTATCTGTCAACCACTTAATATGCCAGGGTGCATGCTAAATAATATTATTCCAAAGGAAAAAAGAACACTTTAATAGGATAATGTACTTTGTGCTCTACATTTTATGTGCAAGGCCTACCCAAGAAAGTTCATAACGTATCCATGGCTCTTAATGTTTAGATGTATGGTGGGAAAAGCTGGGCTATTTGTTGTAGATTCCGATGAGAAGAATGTACCATACTTGCATTGCGACTGAACTATTTGATTTTTACAAATTCTCACACGTGTCATGTGCAAGCTCAGTGAGGAGATCCTTGCCTGTGATGGAAAACAGGAACATGGACATTCAGGTATTATTAACCTCAAGAAAGTTACTCTCTGTAGGCATATGAAAAAACAGCTAAATGCAATGCAGGCTAATTACTAAATAAATTTTTTAACAAGAAAGTCATTGAAAATAAAGTATACTTTAGAAATACCTGAAATCCTAAGTCATTTTATTTAAATTGAATTTCAAACAAGGTAAATTTACATTTATACTCACATAAGGATGACAAAGAAAACATCATAAATTAGGTTTTGTGCTAATGATAAACTTATCATTTCACATAAAGCAGATGTCTACCTCTCAGATGTTACTGCTGAATTATTTCTTAATGTTTAAGGAATATTGCTTGAATTTACACTGGCCTAATGTGAATGAGTCCTTTTCTCCTTTATGTGACCCAAAGAAAACCATTGCTTTCAGTATGGTGGAAGGGAAGCCCTCTGCTCTGCTGGTGTCTGCAGATGCTACCAAATTGGTGTTATGCGTGAGTTCCATTGAACTTTTTACTGTTTGTGGTTATCATATCTGTGTGACATTATTTGGTCCATGGTATATCCACACCCAAACAGCAACAGACCTTAAAATACTCACAGGTAGCTCCTACTTCCTAATCTATATTCTTCCTAGTACCCTGAAATCATGGATGTCATTTTAAGATGTGGTCACTTTAAAATGTGGGATCATATTGTGGGGAACTGACCTCATCACAAATACTTCTCAGATAATGTGTTACAATGAATTCATTGATTAATTATTTAAATGGCATCTGGTATTTATGGGTGACAATTCTCATATGTTTGCAGACCAAGAGCAGTTGAATACTTAATATTGCTATATTTATTTGTTAATTTTATTAGCAGTCTCTTCCATAGTTTATAATTAAACATGACAGGTAGATTTACATGGTGACACCAAATGTGCTTAGTTACACAATAGTAGTAATATGGCTTTATGATAACAAGTAGAATGAGGCTGCATTTTTCTTTCTGGACAACAGAACTTTTAAACATATTTTGTTAATAATTACTTATGCTTTGATGTGGCTACCGTATACCATTCATTTCCAAAACTGTCCAACCAATTTTAGCTGACACAGGCAATTAGGTACTAGCAGCTGGTGTATTTACAGGACAATCTTTACCTCTGGAATTAATTATATCTTTAAGAATACTATAAAAAGTATGTGTTTATTTGGATTATTTTAAAATGACAGTGTGATAGAATAGAGTAAAATAAGTTCACACCGAGAAGAAAAATTCCCAAAACAAAATTTAACAAAAATATTTGTTTATCATACTGCAATCACATGTAATGTTACATGTATTTAACTTTTTTGCTGACATAAATGAATGCCAGTAAATTTTCTATTTTAAGATATATTGTTAGATTGAATTTGTAGAATTTAAGTATGGACTAATAATGCTATGAGTACAAATATTACATGCATTTAATTGACAGTGATCTGGCCCCATTTTGGATTACAAAGAATTACTTAAAAAGCATATATTTTCATAAAGTTTACTGTTAATTTGTACAAATTTGTAACTTCGATGAATGAAAATTTAAGAATAAAAGTTACTTTCATTTTGATGAGGAAATATCCACCAAGAATTTAATTAAGTTTTGTTTTAAAAATGAGTTGAATTTATGTGAAACTAGCTGCAATAAGAAAAGTCAACTTTTTAAAGTGTTGAAAAATGTTCTTAGTTAAGAATAAAACAATTTTAGTGCAAGTGAAGAAGTTAAATATATGATAATGTTGAATATTTGGACACTGGATACACTTATTTGTTTTGAATTATTCTTTTCTTTTCTTTTCTTTTTTTTTGGAGGGATGAAATCCTTGATCAGGGCTGTAATGAGAATGAACTTGCTACATTGCCCTCCACTCCCCTTAGACCTCCAGCAGTGTGGGATGAGTATATAGAGAAGGGGGGCATGCATGGGAATGGAATCATGGCTGGACTGAGTAACAAGCCAGTATCAGCTATAGCATCCTACCCTCAAGCTTTGCTAAAGTCAGAGGCACAATTCCATGTGGTCTCTACATCTGTTTTAGAGATGAAAAGCAAAGTTTTCTTGGAGGGAGAATCAACGGCAGTGGGAGATCTTAGAATTCTTTTCCTCTGAGCCCAGGCTCAAGTGTACACCTGCTCCTCTCCTTTTATACAGGCTTCTCTAGCTTACTAGGATTTTTGGCGTCATCCTTTCAGCCCAATTCTGGTTTGACTAGTATTTTCCCCCATTATACTCCTACTTGGCCTGAGTAAATCAGATGGTGACTTTGGCATAAAGGATCCCTGAGAGGGCTAGCTTGGGAGCGAGGAGAACTGACTCAATCTACAACTTCTCCTCACAAGGAGCCAATCACATCGTCTTACTGAGCCTGGGGAATTTCATTACATAGAGACTCTAAAGATACATAAAATAGCACATGACCAAATTACTAGGACTGTGTCTAGAACATAAGAGAGGGTCTCCAGATTAGTGACTAAATCTAAATTTGAATATGTCCAGGACAAAGTCAGAGCTGAGTGGTTTTTCAGAACAGTTGTTTTATCCTGAGGGGCTCATTGGAGCCCCTTCACCTATGAGGAGTGATGGGGCCCTGCGCGATTGATTCTCAGGCCAGGGTTCCTCATTTAGCCCAACCATGTGAAGCTGGTTTGAGTCTTTCTTCATAGCTACAACTCAGGCAGTATTTGAAAAACTGGGTCCTTAAAAAACAAAAAGAATGAAAGTTGACGCAGAAATCCAGTGTTCATCTCTCTCTCTCTCTTTCTTTCTTCTTTCCTTTCTTTTTTTTTTTATACCATGGAAACTTACACACAATAAACTAAATAAATATATGCTGACTAAATACACAGATAAATGAAGATGAATTTTAAATACAGAAACCACTGAAATTTTGAAATAAGTAATTCCAAGTTCATCACAAACATTTTTTTTTGTTTGGTTTGGTTTTGAAAATAAAAAGTTAGGGGGATCTTGAGAAACTGAAGCATATTCTAAAATGATTCATCTTTAAGTTCATGTATATTGAAGAAAAACTACAAGGCACCCATCTTTACAAGTTGTACCTTAAAGTACAAGAATAATCCTCTATCTATGCAGGCTTCTTGCTCAACATTTTTCATCACAAATTCTATCATAATCTCACACATTTACTGATAGAATGGCCTATCATTTCTTCATAATACAAGCGTTTATTCAGAATGTTTTCTTAAGTAACATAGCCAAATGTTTACGGCCTCTATTTCATGAAGAACATATTTTTACACATCACCACCTGAATTTAGGTTTAGTCAAGATTGCTGACGTATGTAGGCCAGTAAAAATGAGTGGCTCAGCTGTAGGCATTCTGTTGATCTGTTAACCTGAATTTCATTTTTGACTACTTTTGTATTTAAACTTAAATTCCATAACCTACATATGCACGGGGGATTAATTCTCATTTGAGAATTAGCATCCTACTTTAAAATAACTGCAACAGCAAAAATAGGTGTTCATTCCAGCCATCAGGTTTTTCAGGATTTGGAGCTTGTCTCCTTGAAAGTTCTTCCATCCGGCAGAGTGAACAGGCGACTTAACGTGTCCCAACAGGAGTTTGCAGAGATGCCACTTCATAATGAATGGTGGCATCTGTAGAGGGCACTGATTTTTTGACATTCATAAAAATTATGCCACATCTATATGCATTTCAAGTGTCAATATAGATATTAAAACCTTCTAAAGGATATTTTTCTAGTAAATATAATACACGTACATCTCAATGATTCCAAATAAAACTGGGTGATACTAATGTTTTCTTTCTGATCTAAAACTTGTGTATTGAAATAATTGTGAAAATATAGAGTTACCTTAAGCTAAAAGTAAGCCAATGAAGAAGATAATTTTTTAGACCTGCCACCTCACGGTATCAGCCCTCTTATAAGTGATAATGTTAATGTAAAAACAGTATCCATCGAATGTCAACTTTGCAAATCCATCTTTAGAGATTAGAAAGACATTTATCTTTGAATCTATTAATCAAAGGATTTTCTTTCTAGGAATCACATACATAAAAGTTAATGCAAGAAAATACTTTTGTTTCCCCATTTACCTCATTGCACTTTGATTTTGACACCTCAAAATACCTCTCTAGATGCTAAATTTAATATTGTTCATTTTTTTTCCTAGAAAAGTTGATCATCGTGTTAGGTCATTTTTTGGAGATTAATAATCTTTTAAATTTATAATTATATATAATGAATATTTTAACTGAAATATAAAATCAAGATGATGTATTTACCATTGTTTATCTAATACTGTATGATAAAATACACTTACAGTAATCATTATATGAGATAAATAAACTAATAGTAAACTTTATGTCCAGTGTTTTCTGAGCAATAAACATTTTTCAGAGTGGCATGTTTGTTTTTGAGAAACTTTAAAATTATATTTTAAAATTCTACACATAAGTGACCTTTTCTTTTTAGAAACACAGAGGAAAATCTTTGCCAGCATTCAATTTTTTCCAAGTAAAAGGCCCAGATCTATCCTTCAAGCATTTTTCCCCCTGTATCTTTAAAAAGACTTTTGAGGACAAATTCAATCAGGCAGTTCACTATTACATAAGAATTTGAGACAACCACAGAGAAATAAGACAATAGGTGTGCCCAACTTTTGTTTACATCCAAAAATAATATATCATGCAACCATTTCTATTGCTGATTAGGATTCAAAGAGCTACTAGTTAAATGAAGTGCCTGTATCATACCTCATGTCAGTCTACAATGATGTTATCACAAATTTGCATTTATAAATCTCCATAGTTAGGAAGTTAATTTTTTCTCTATCTAGCTCATTTTTAGCAAACGCTACCATTTTTTCTTAGAATCAATTGTAATCGGCTTATAGTGTTAAAATGTTAATAAAGTTTTAACACCAAAAATATATTAGCCATCCTTCCCAACAATATCTGCAGGCCGATATTTTGTATTTCTGCTCTTCACTGTATACACGTTGCTGTATGTTTCTCATCAACCAAATTCTTGTATCATGTTTTCTCTGTCTCTCTTTCCCTCTCTGCTCTTCTCTCTCTTCCTTTCCTCCCTCCATTTTCTCCATTCTTCCCCTGTGTCACCCCATTCCCTCCCTTCCCTGCCCTCAGCTCCTGGCTGCAGAGTACGGTGAACACATTAAGAACACTCAGTTGTGGTTGGGCTTCTAACCTTGCTCAACTCCAGCATTAGCAAAGGGATTCAGTTTCTTGAATTCATTAATAGTGTTTTGCCACAAAAGGCTTTGTAGTTCTCTCCTGAATATTGAGCCTAGCTTAATAACATTCCATTTATGTTAAAGACACATTTAATCTGTAAATGTGACCTTTAGAAGAATTCTCTTGTTTTTCATTAAAGAAACACTGCATTACAAATATTAATTATTCCTTGATGCCATATTTTAATTAACTAATCATGTGCTATTTGCAGCAATAAAGAGTGCAGTAATGTATGTGCCGTAATGCTATGTAATGCAAGATCGATATCAAAGAATCCACTGCTGCAGAAAAGGCATGTTTAGGGTATCTTCTCTGGATGAGGTTGCTTATATAAAACATTTAGTCTAGAATGATGCTTTGTCTGGCTCTGCATTCTGTATTTTTAAATGCCAATGCCAGTCTGATTAAAATGCTGAACATATCGTTAGCCCCATCACTAATCAGTGAACGTTCACTGATGCATATTAGCAGGGTCTAGCAATGTGGTGAAATTGTCACTTAAGTGCTTGGAATCTGAACACAGAAAATGACAGGCAATGCCGAAGGTCCGGCTCCAGTGCGTGTCTTCACTGTAGCTGGAGTCACTGGAATGGTGAAACCAGTTTAGGTTCAAGGTCGCTGCTGACATTCAGCTGTCATGGCTTCATTGTCTGCAGGCCTTCTCTCCATTGACACATTCAAGAGTACTTTATAGCAACCACAAAGAGCCAGTCAATTGATACCATTACACTTCATGCACACACAAACCACAAGCCTGTTCAGGACTGTTGATACAGTCTAACATTTATTCATTAAGGGACCTATTGAAAATGCAACTTGCCCAGCCCCACTCCTAACAACATAGACTTACTTGTTTAGTCCAAACATTTAGCTACGTCTTTTTCAAGTTTTGCACAGCATTCTCTAATTGAGGTAACATTATCTGCATTTTAATGCTACACCATTTATATCCAGTGAAAGATTACCTGAAGAACCCCGCCATTACCACACTCGTTTAAATATGGGCAGTCGTATAGAAAAAATATACACAAAAGATGCAAGCAGGGGAAAAGGGAGATATTTATTTGTTCTGGGAGTGCCACGGAAATCCAATTGCTCAGAAATGAAATAAGGGTCTGGAGTGAAAGGAGGGAAAAACCTAAGCTTGGGTCAGGGAAGAGGCAGTGATTAGCTCCATTGTTAGGAGCTCTTTGAGCTTCGTTGGTTGTAAAGAAAAACCCACTAATGAATCTATTGAAGCTTGCCAGAACTTTGTGTGGAAGACAACTTAAGTTATGGTGCTTATCTAAAAAATGGTAGTAAAGCATGTAGGTGTATAAAACAGCACATATGTCTCTTTATTAACATCTTGCCCATAAAAACAAAAAAAAAATTGTTTAAAGATAGTATGTTGCACAAATGACCTACTTAGCATGCATGTTTAATTCACTATGCCCAGGTCTTGAAATAAAATCAGTTAAGTGATGACAAAATTGAAGAAAATACATTTTCTTATAGCTTAAAGATGGAGAAATAGGCAGAAATAGAATGGAACCAATCTCTTCTTGGTTTTCTACAAATATTTGTAAAGAAAGATGGGTTTAAAAGTCACATTGGGAGGCTTTCCTATTTTGCTTATTTCAAACAAAATTTCGTTTGTTTCATTAAGGAATGTAATCAATTGACATTAAAAGTAATAGACTTTGGGATAAAAAGCCAATAGACCCAATAGACCCACGTGCTGTACCTAGTAAAAAATGTTCATCGTGCTTCCAACCTATTATGCGATGTTTGCAACATAGAATTAAATTTGTTTCTGCTGTTTGATATAACATGTAACTAAATATGCCTGTTTAATTCTATAAAATACGTTGCACTATCTAAGGCTATTATTAATGTAAAATTCAATTAGACAGTGGCATATTAGAAATAATAATTTTGGTCACTCACTTGGTCAAGATTATTGGTAGAAGCTGGAAAACTTATACTATATAATATTAATAAGTAGAAATAAAACACATTCCTCTGAAGGTTTTGTCCTGAATTAAGTTTTGGCAAATACTTTTAAGGTAGGGAAGCCAAGTTCCAACATCGAATGAAAAGAGATCAACTCCCCACTGTCCAAGTCTTTCCTGGTTCCATGGCTCTTCATGAGAATGAAGTTTGCTATTTGGGAAGCATGATTCTCTACCTCTGGGGACTTACTTTATAAATAGGTGAGTGTTATGTCAAGGAATTTGCTCATTCTTTTTCATGAGCACATAAGCATTATTCCTCTAAAACATACTATTTGGGGGCAATCAAACTAACTGCTGAGCAGAATATGTTTTTTTAACGTCAAGGATGTCTTGGCTTGGTGCCTGTGGCTCAATCGGCTAAGGTGGCAGGTTCGAATCCCCAGCCTGGGCCCGCCAAACAACAATAATGGCTGCAACCAAAAAATGGCCGGGCATTGTGGCGGGCGCCTGTGGTCCCAGCTGCTTGGGAGGCAGAGGCAGGAGACTCGCTTGAGCCCAGGAGTTGGAGGTTGCTATGAGCTGTGATGCTATGGCACTCTACCCAGGGGGATAGCTTGAGGCTCCGTCTCAAAAAAAAAAAAAAAAAAAAAAAAAAGGATGTCTTGACTTTTGACTCCTCAGATTTCTAACTATGTCCCTGGGAGACATTCTGTGGAGATTATCTTGTAGTTATCATGAAACTGGGTCTTCAAAGTCATGTCCACCTGAGGGAAGATACCAGGGCCACAGGATAAGCAACCTCTCTTCAGGTCTTTATTAACTTGCTACAGGGATCAAGCCGGTATGAGCAAAGACTAAATACAATCAAACAAATTTTATGTCAGGAAATTCAGCTTAATATTGACCAACAGAGAAATTTGAGGATGAGAATTGAGTCTCAAAAGACTAAGAAGGTAAAGGGAATCACTATTTATAGGGTATCTACTGTGTTCCAATCACTTGGTCTCTGCAATAACCCTGCATATTTTGTGGTTATCTTTCCATTTTATGGATGAAAAGACAGAAGTTTTAGGTTTTTTAAAAATCTCCCTACCCTACAAAACAAGTAAGTGGCACAGCTGTGATTTAAACCAAGTACCACGTTCTTCTGAAGCTTGAGTCTTGAGTACTTGTTTCAGCCAAAGAACCTTGACGAAGGTTAGCTAGGTCTTCTTCGCTCTCCTTCTCCTCGATGAGAAAGAGAATGAATCATTGTAGGGTAGGGACGTTTTTAAATATCCTAGATAGAACTTCTGTCATTTCATCCATAAAATGGAAAGATAATCACAAAAGAAGCAGGGTTATTGCAGAGCCCAAGGCTTCGCCTCTTTTCACATTCACTTCCTACAATGAGCTTTGCATTTTGCCTTTCTTTCTCTACTATTTTTTCTGTTGTCATCTTTCCTTTGCTCCTGGAGAACACAGAGGATACGTCATGTTTCATATCAGACTTCTGCACCACGCATCTTCCATCTCAGCTAAACAGAAGCGACTTGACTAACAAGTAAAGGCAGCTTGCCCCTTCACAACTGTTTCCTCACATAAAGAATAGGAATGTAAGTTTGTAGGCCCCAAAACGCAGATGGTCTGTAAATGTTATGTAAAGTCATTATGATGGAAGCTTCCTTCCAAAACTGTCTTTTATGTCTTTTTATTAATGTAATGATTTTTTTTTCTAGGAAATTTCTTTCAAGATAAGGAGACAGACTTTTATGGGAAGTCATCCTGCTTTCCCCCTGGAGATTCTGGTTGAAGAGATGCCTGCTAAGTTTAATAGTCGATTCCAGAGAGGCCTTCTACATGTGGGCCTTGTGTGTGTGCACACCCACTGTACTACCTACCCTTCCTGGCTGCCATCTAACCATGTTCACACTACTTTTGCATGTGGGAATTTTTTTTATGTGCTTCTGACACATTTCTTCAAGAAAAATAAAAGACTGTTTAAGTGCATATTATTAGTTAAATAGCTTGGTCAATTTTTGGAGTATTCACTCATTTGAATGGCAAAGAAATTATCCCATCTGAAAATTAGAAAGGATATAGTGCTTTTGTCACAGACACATTTACTGTCTCTCATAATGTAATTTTTCTTTGTCGGTCCAGCTGTATTTTCAAAAACCATTCTAAATGGAGACTTTAAAAAATGCCTTACTAAAAATGACACCAAATAATATTCAAATAATAGCTGAAGGAGAGAGATGACCAGGGCAAACAATTGACTTTCCTTTTGAAACTTTGCTGAAATGGGATATAGATTTCTACTTTTAATGATCTATCTTGGTCAAAACCATTTTTTAAATTACATTAAATTTTATCTTAGAAAATAAAATTATTTGGGGGAAAGTCTTCCCATGGTATAATTTTTATTTTTTACTATTCTCTGCTAAGACACAGTTAAAACAAGTATTATGTGGCATGGTTCCTGTTAGTATTTCACCCTTTTTGGTGAAAAAAATATTTTAAGTGTTACAAATAGCTTTCAGAAAAATGACCAACTCTTTTAGGAGAATGAAATTTGCTTTTAAGATATGCTTTTGGTTAATTTATAATCTAGAAGGAGACTTATTTGATGGTTGTATCTTATAATTAGTGAGGTCAGTAGTCAGGACAACTGTAATTTCTTTTCTTTCTTTTTTTTTTCTTTTTCTAGCCAGGGAGCTGAGAGACTGAAGACATCTGGCCTGGATGACTCTGATGGTAAAGAGTGAAGTCCACCTAGATGTGCTTTGTTCCAGGATTCTCTGTGGAGAAACCAGAGAAGATGCCATATTCTCTGGATGATGGCAGTTCTGCAGTGTCAAAACTGATTAATAATAATAATAAACAACATGTAGTTGTTTTCCTGCAGCTGAATTTTGTATCATATTTCTAAAGACAGTAAGCACTCGGGTGTGCGTCAACGACTACTAAACACTAATTGATCTGATACAGCCACATGCACAGACACAAATGCACGTGGGGGTTTGTAATGGTTGAAAAATTACGTTTTGGTTCTATTAGAAGATCTGTCGCTTTCAGGTCAGAGTGGAGTTTGGGGGGGAGTCTCCCACACTAGGAAACTATCCTGACAGCAGTGGTGTTTTAGGGTTGTTTGTTGTTTGGTTTGTTGGTGATGCTTAGCCAAGGAGACACTTCCTTTCAGAGTCTGTCTTCCAAACCCCAGGGCTCTGTTCTGGGCAGTTCGGCCTAATGGAATTAAGCCTGACATGTTTCAAGTCTATTTCTTTATAAAATAAACATAAAACAATGGTTTAGATTTCTAATAAAACTCTTGAAGCATGGGGGATTCCAACTTTCCTTGTTCTTTACACATCTGTAAATAAAGTGCATAAAAGAGGGACACAACAGGATAAATCAACATAAATTTGAAATCCACTGCAGCATATTAAATGGCGCAGTCTCAGTCAAAGGGAGGCTGACCCCGAGGCTTCGTGTGGTTTGAAGCTAATTGTTTTCGTCAGGATGGGAGCGTCTGGAAGTCCACGGCTGTACCCCACCAGTAAGGCTCCAGTAACTGAGCCGGCCCACAGAGAATGGACCCACTTTGTAGCGACACAGCGGGCTCAGACACCACCTATTCTGCTCTCCAAACTGTCATGCATAACAACTTTATTGTGCTAAATTGAACTTGAAAGCAACCAAAGGCTATGAGAAGGAGAGGCTATGAGAAAAGCGTGCTGTCAGCGCTGGCAAAGGCTGACCTGGAAAGTAGGCTCAGAGACAGGGGAATAAAAGACCAGGCCCCATGAACACAGCATATTGTTTCATTTTAAAGTATGATTCCCATACCAGAGAAAGTAGCAAATGTGATGTAAATTTATTTAAATAGATTCGACCGCTTAAAAGTTTGCCAGCCGCTCTTATCCAACTTTCCCAGCTCTCTGATTCGTTACTTACAGTGGGAATATAATGACATATAGTCATCATTGTAACAGCTTCTTTGCAGGGGCACAATGATGATTAATAGCCAGCAGCAAATTTTCACATGGGCTCTGAAGCACTATGGCATTAAGCAGCCAAACAGTCCCAAATCCCCCTTTTCTGTTCCGCTGAAAAGTCCCCTCCTTGTACCTTGCAGATAGGAACAAAGCCTATCTTAATTCCAATCAGCTTTTCCTCATTCAAAGGGACCTTCTCTTTTTCATAATTGATTCATGTGCATTTTTTAGTGTTCCGCTGAGCTGAAGCCACTTTTCTCCTTTTCTCTCTTCTGTCCCCACACCAGCACCCCCTCTTTTTTTGAGGGGGCAAGGAGTGGGAAACATTTCAATAACAACAACAACAGTAAAAAAAAAAAAAAAAAAAAAAAAAAACGGTGGATTTTTTCTTCCCCAAATATTTGCCAAATAGATTTCTCAATTAGTATTAGCTTGTGCTTTACATTTAAAGGGTTTAAAGCAGAAATTAACTCCTGGATTTCACCATGGTTGGAAATGGTTATAGTTATAAAAAGTCTGAGCTTACTGAAACTGCTCTGGTGGGAGCCCCAAGCCCGGTCTGTTTCTGTGGGGGCCTCTGAGCAGCTCTCCTTCCCGTAAAAGTCTCACTGCTGGAACAAGGACAGAATCTCTTGCTCTGGATACATTCTTTTTCTTCTTTTTTCTCCTCTGTGTTGGTAGCTATCAAAAAAGGTAGGCAGCAGATTTGAACCTCCTAACCCATTCTATCCTTAGTAAGTTATCATTTTACCCCGTAGGAAACTCACATCATAATTATTCGCAGAAGCCCCTGCTCTGTGTGCAGATGTGCTCTCTCCCACCTCCAGTTTCCACCTCCTGTGACATCAACCAGTGCTGTCTTGGAAGGGGATTTCCACGTGCAAATTCATTTCTGTTTCCACGAAAATATAATGGCCATATCGTGCAGTTTTACTAGGTGTACTTTCCATATGTGTTTATGTGTCTTACAACCCCACCTTCATCTCCTACATGAGCAAGGTGGTCATACACCCCTGTGTGCTCAGGACAAACCTCTTACCTGCCTCTGTGTAACCATTGGCAGTACTCTCTTCTACCCGTACAAGTGTCCTGATCTGAACAATTTGAAGAATTCATATCTTTTTGCTATTAAAATGGTCTTAAATGACTTAAACAAACCCAAAGGGTGGACTGTCTCGTACCCAGGTGGCTGGGGATTGATTTATACCATCCCAGCGTAGGGGAGAGAATCAAACTTGGAAACCTGCTGCCCATGTCGCAGCCCAGATTTTCTCGCCCACTTTGAAGAGGTCAGTTGACCTGATCTGGCTTCTTTGATATGTGGCAGAAAGGAGGTCATTTGCTAAAATGAAAGACACGTTACAAACCAGACTTTATGTGTGACACTCTTCTTCAGCTGGGTCACTGTTCTCACTGGGAGCTGGAGCAGCACACTCCTCCAGTCAGATAAAAATACTTCGCCATATTTTAGAATAGTGGCCTTTCTCGTGTTCTGGTGTCTCCAAATGGTTAAAGGAAGAATATGTCCAACTGATACCAAGAATTCTATTCATCATTTTTATTGTAGTGCTTATATCTTTTCATAAGAAAGCAATGTGTGGAAGTGGAATCATGTATCTCTATTGTATTTTTCATTCAAAATCTCATGTAGCTGAGTGTAACTCAGTCTTGGGGTTATGGAACCAGAAACTTGCAACATGGTGAGAGTTACACATGCACATGGTGACTTTCCTGAGGGTTGGATTTTGTATGTACAATACAGAATTAACCGAGATGTGTAATATTAATATCATCTATAGGCAGAGCATTCTCTACTGAGGGCCACTGAGGAGGTTCATAATGTTGTTTATTCTTGAAAGTATATGGAACAAATGGACTCCTGGTATGCTAGTTTCAGAATAACTATAGCAAGACCTTAGAAATTTCCCACTGTCTCTTATATTCAAGTACTGGAAGGACAAGCATATTAGAATTATGAGTCTGCCTTCTCAGAGGAGCACAGTCCCTTAGGGAGTCATCATCCTGAACTGAATCTGGGCCTATCCAATCTTTATCAGTGCACTTTAATCTCCTTTTAAGATAATTCCCTCAGAAATGAAACAAGTGGAATACATGAAAATTATTTTTGAGGTATTCTTTTTTGTTTCTTTTAACTTTAGGGGGAAGGTTATGAGTTTCTTTATTTGTGAAGTGAGTGTTTGGATAATGTTAAAACTAACTACCATTCTTTGATGGTGAGAGTAAGCTGTTCTGCTTAGTAGGATAATGGAACGGGTCACCACTAAAGTCCAACCCTTGGAAATTACTCTGTGTTTTTAAGCCCTAAATGCTGATAAGTCTAGGAAATCTAACAAGGAGAACTGGTTCTCCTGACAGTTCTTTCTATCATCCAGACTTTAGACCCATCTGCCGGTTCTTTTACAAAGGTGCAGATATTTCTTAAAAAGTGGCAAAAAGACCAAAGAGACTTTGTGCCTGATGTGCTAGAACAGGTTTGAGTTCTGTTAAATCTGATTTAAACATATTAAATAAAACTTCTTCTGATGCATTCCTATGCCCTCATTTTCCCGTACTGTTACTACTATGAAGAAGTGTAGTTAAGCTTTGATAAGAGTGTTCACAGTCATAGAGTTCTTCTGTAACAACAGTTTTATTAGATTATGGTGATGGGTCTGGCTGTGAAATTCCCACAATCATGAAGGGCTCTGCTTTTTACTTGGCTCAAAGCAGGATTTTTAAATGCAGTGACCTTTTGCCTGCTCAGATAAGTTGCTTCTTCAACCCAGAGGTTCTTTAAGGAATTCCTAGGGACGTATGGGAGGATGGACCCTGGAACACACTCACCTTGTCTACTGGCACCCTTTGAGGAACTGAAGAAGGTCAAGAGTCTTTAGACTTTGGTTTGAGATCACCGTGTGACCCCTGCTTCCATCTAGCATATTCCCCGTTGTTCTTTCCTTCACTCTCTGTAATCTTCTTCTCCTATCTATTTTCCTCACAGTGGAAACTCTGTGTGTACAAACTCTGTAAACTGAAGCCCTCAGGCCTTACACAGGCAAGGTCAATTCCTTTTTCACTGAGGCCTAATTTTGCTTGGATGTCCAAGATATTTACTTTTTGTATATACTTTATCCTTACCCGAACCCCATGCCAGCTAAATACATAAGTCATACCAAGGTGATTATACTATGTATTTTATTATATGGGGCCTACATTTAGAAGTATAAAATCTCTTCATTGGTTCCTGGTCTGTTCTTTGGTATATTCAAGCTTTTCAGATCTTTATTCTGATTTTCCATGTTTCTCTCCTCTTTTTACTGGCTAACAAAACTCTGGTTTCTTTTCCAGTTATTGTGCAAAGTAGGCTCAGAGAAGGTAAATATAGCCCTCCTGAGATGAGTCATCATTGGTCTAAAACTTTCATCCTCTTTCCACTCTCCTTTGCCAAGGATTGGTTTAGGGATGGACATAAACTCATTTGCCAATGGAACATAAAGAAAAAATATAGTGGGAAAGACTTTCCTTTTCTATATAAAAAAAAAAAAACTCATGAGGAGAATCCCATGATCCTCCCTGTTTGTAGATCTCATTTTATGAATATGGAGCTTGGAGTTGTGGTAAAATGACAGAAAAGCAGAAAAAAAAAAGCAAAAAATTACTAAAAGGCTGACTCACAGATATGGCACTTGTGAAATGTTAATTAACTAACTTGGAAACTGCCACATCTAGAATTCTCATTGTATGAAATAGTAAACCTATTATTAAGCCACTTCTAGTTAGGAATTGTTACTGGCAACCCAAAGCACAGTAACTGAATCCTTCACTTTCTCTTTCCCCAGTTATCTTTAGCTGCTCACAGTCATCTGATAAGATGATAGACTCAGACTATTGCAGTTTTAATGAAGTCTGATTTGTCCATAGTTACTTTTGTCACCTGTACCTTTGGTACAACATTTAAGAAATCATTGTTGCTGGGCACAGTGGCTCATGCCTGTAATCCCAGCACTCTGGGAGGCTGACACGGGTGGATTGCTTCAGCTCAGGAGTTTGAGACCAGCCTGAGCAAGAGCGAGACCACATCTCTATTAAAAATAGAAAAACCTGCTGAGCATGGTGCTGGGCACCTGTGGTCCCAGCTACTCAGAAGGCTGAGACAAGAGTATCACTTGAGCCCAAGAGTTTGGGGTTGCTGTGAGCTATGATGATTCCAGAGCAACAGAGTGAGAATCTGTCTCAAAAAAAAAAAAAAAGAAAGAAAAGAAAGAAATAATTTCATCTATGTTTTTTTTCTAGAGTTTTATAGTTTTATATTTACATTTACAAAGACCTCTTATAAGTCTTTGATTCATTTAGAGTTATTTTTTCTAAATGAGGTTAGAATACAATGTTGTTAGAAAATGTATATAATATCTTTTTGTACATGGATATCCACTTTTTCCATATTTGGTGAAAAGATAAGACAGTTCATTTTAATTATCACAAGTTGGTGTATTTCACTGAGCTCAGTGTAAACTAGTGGCAACCAAATAGACATGTCAGTTAGTTACTGGATTTTAATACCAGATATGTGACTTGTTAGCTTTGACACTGAGTAATTCATTTAACAACTTGAATGTTAGATGTCTTATCATTAGTCTATTATTCACTCCCCATATGTACCAGGTACTATGTTAGGTTATGAGAATTCAACAGTTCACAAGACAAACAACACTCTCATCCTCATGGAGCTTATGTTACAGTCATATGTCAAATGGGAATGGAATATATAGTAATACCTGCTTCTTCAGGTTGCTGTGAGGATGAAACAGGAAATCAAAGCACTTTACAAATAATTGTAACCCTCAAATATTAGTTCCCATCATCCTGTTTCAATAATCCACACTGATGATGACTCTGTTTGGTGATTAAAAAGTTATTTGACACTTTTTCCATCAAGGGGTAGAATTTTTCTGCTTTGATCAAGGTGCAGTAACAAGAACTAGATTTTCCCTTCCATCTGAAACAATAGCAATGACAAAGAAGCAACAACAAAGAATTGGAAGCAGTAGTTTTTAAGACCTTGGATGGAGTCCAGGTGAAGGACAGAGATCCCAGGAGGCAGGGAACAACTGAAGTAAGCCCAGGGTTGCTCCAGTTTAGTGACTTTAGAGACTTTCCAAACTGTGTCATAAAAAAGAAGAATCTCAGAGCCCACTGGACTCTTTGTGTTGAGAAGCAGAGTTGAGAGTCTTGGGAGATGAAAGCAATGTGAGACACCAGACACAGTGCCACAAGGAGAGAACAGGCCAGCCCAGCATGTTGGGTGACCTAGGCAAGAAGATTGCTTGAGGCCAAGAGTTTGTGACCAGCTTCAAAAGTAGCAAGACCCTATCTCTACAAAGGGTAGAAAAATTAGCTGGCCATACTATAGTGGTGCATACCTGTAGTCCCAGCTACTCAGGAGGCTGAAGCAGGAGGATCACTTAAACCCAGGAGTTTGAGGTTTCAGTGAGCTAGGATGATGCTACTGCAGTCTAGCCTGGGTAACAACAGGAGACCTTGTCTCAAAAAAGAAGAAGAAGAAAAAGAAAGCCACACAGAGAAAGAAGTCCAGAGATTTGCAGAGTGTGCCCTTCAAGTATTTGGCAGAGCACTGATCTGCAAGTATGTGTGAGGAAACTACCTAAGGCCAAGGAAAAAACACTTCAAGTCAATGAGAGGATGCAGTGACAGGCCCTCTCACAGGGCAGGGGATGGTACGTATTCCTATCAACTAACTAGCAAACTTTATAATTCAAAAGGCATGGAGTAGATTATGCAGAAGGGCCTTGTGTCAAGAATAGTTGACGCAAGATTAAATGTTGCTCTGGTGCCACATAACAAATCTCAAAAATAAGACCCAAGATGTTAAACTGTTTCCAAGAAATCTAACTACATCCCAAAACAAAGCTCAAGAATATTTATTGGATGAACAACAAAAAATCCACCTTCCTATAAAGGAAAATTCAGAATGTCTAGTATCCAATCCAAAGTTACCAGGTATACCACCAAGTGAAAAAAATGACCCCAATAAAGAGAAAAAACAACCAATTGAAACTGACCTAGAATTGACGGAAATGTTAATTAGAAGACAAAAACATCAAAACATTTATTATAACTATATTCTCGATGTTTAAAAAGTCAGGTATAAATAGGGAAAAGTAAAACAAAACCTCCAAACCAAATCAAACTTTCAGGGATTAAAAACTAATATCTAAGATAGAAAATGGACAAATGTGGTTGATGGCAGATGAGATGTTGCCAAAGACAATACTGACAAACTTGAAGACATGTAATACAAACTATTAAAAATGAAACACACAGAAAAAAGTAGCTTAAAAAGTGAAGAGAATCAGCCATCTGTGTAAATTCAAGCTTAATATATTAAGAATCAAAGAAATATTTGAAAAAAATAATGGTGAGATGTCTTCCGAATTTGATGAAAAATATCCAAAAATCTTAAAAAGTCCCAAGCACAGGAAATAAAAAGAAAACCACACTAATCAAATTGTTTAAAACCAGTGATAAGAAAAAAAAAATCTTAAAACCAATCAGAGGAAAATATATGTATTTTTATACATTAAAAAGATAAGGATGACAGTAGATTTCCTCCTTAGGATAATGCAAGTGAAAAGACAGTGGAGCAACATCTTTATAGGAAGAAAAAAAATTGTCAACCTAAAATTTTATATCCAGCCCCCCCCAAAAAATTTAAATTGAAAATGTTTCAGTTCCATATATACAACAATAACTGAAAGAGTTTGTCACTCAGAGAACCGTGCTTCACAAAAGGTAAAGAAATTCCTTAAGAAGGAAAGAAAGTGAGATCAGATGGAAATAGAAAGTACTGGAAAGGGTTATTTTATATTTTTTTCTCATTTGAATCTTTGAAAAAGATAATTAAACTCACAATTAATTGCCTTATGTATACTATATAAATAATTCTAAAAATTCAAGAGTATTTTTTAACAGAAAATACAATTATATACAAAAGACATAAACAGACATTTCATTCAAGTAGATATAGGCAAATAGGCACATAAAAAGATATCTAATTTGATTAGCTGTTAGGGGAATACAAATTAAAGACACAAGAAATAAGTACATCAGAATGGCTTAAAAAAAAAAGAATCAAATGCTGGTATGGATACAGACACACTAGGTTGTTCATATATGCATTATATGAGCAATAATGTAGGCATGTAAAATGGTACAACCACTTTAAAAAGCAGTGTAGCAGTTTCTTAAAAACTAAACAACCACTTACCACACAACCCATCAATCACACTCCTGGGCATTTAGCACTGAGAGATTAAAACATACATTTGTACTGAAATCTGCACACAGTGTTCACAGCAGCTTTGTTTATAATAGCCCCAACTGGAAACAATAAAAATGTCCTTCAGTAAATGAGTGGTTAAACAAATAGTGGTATATCATGGGATACCAATCAGCAATAAAAAAGGTAAGTACTACAGCTACACATAACAATTGTGATGGCTCCCGGGACTTATACTGACTGGAAAACCTAACCTCAAAGTGTCACATATTGTATGATTTCTTTTATAAAACTTCTCAAAATGAAAGCATCGTAAAATGGAGAACAGATTCATGGATGCCAAAGTGAGGGATGATAGGGAAAATGGGGGGGGGAATGTCACTATAATTGGGTAGCACAGTAAGAAATGTATTTGTGATGATGAAATTGTTCTATAACTTTACTGTGGTGGTGGTTATATGAACATACACATTCAATAATATGGATGTACCACACCACCATATTATTGAATGTGTCACATTCTATGTACCACCCTGAGTTTCTGTTTTTGATATTTTACTATAGTTATACCAGATGTAACCACTGGGGGAGATGGGGGAAGGCTATATGAGAACAGTTGTACTTTTTCTGCAACTTCCTGTGCATATACAATTATTTCAAAATTAAAAGTTTAAAAAAAAATTAAGTGAATGAAAACACAAGTGACAGACTGAAAGAACAGCTTTGCAAAGCATACCCAGTAGAACTCTGTAAGTTCTACTTAAGAGTAGAAAATTACAGTCCCAAGGGACTGTAACAAACTGGTCCACATGTGAAGGTGGTCAACATAAGGAATTAGGCCTGCTGTGCTGATATGTACATGGGGTGCGTGTCCAGTCCGCAAAAATCAGGTCAACTCAAGAAGGTGGTCAATTTAGACAGGTGGTCAACTATGGAGGTTCTCCTGTATTTGATAAAGGACTTGTATCTAGAATACATAAAGATATCTCAAAGCTCAACTATAATAATAAAAAAAGACCTAATTAAAAGACAGGCAAGCTTCAGACAATTCACCAAAGAAGATATAGTGATGGCACTAAAGCACGTGACAAGATGCTCACCAGTGTTAGTTATGAGGGAAATGCAAAGCAAAACTACAGTGAAACACCAACATTCATCTCTTAGTAAAAGCCTTACGGTGACAAGTGTTGGTGAGGATGTGGGGAAACTGAAACTCTAATATATCAGAGTTAATGTAAAATATATTAGATGTAATGTAAAGTGGCGTGGCCTCTTTGGAAAATAGTTTGGAGTTTCTTAAAGTATTAAACACACACCATGTGATCCAGCCTCTTTACTTACAGGTAATATGAAGCCTAAGAGAAACCAAAGCAAATAGGCATTCACAGGCTTTTCCTGAGTACTCACAGAAGCTTTATTTGTAGTAGCCCCAACTGGAAACAATCCAAATAGCCATAACATTAGAATGGATAAGCAAAATGTAGAATACCTACACAGAGGGATGCGACTCCACAGCAAAACAGTAAAGTATGCATTTCGATATGGATGAGTCTCAAAATAATTTTGCTGAAGGAAGGGAGCCAGACCAAGAGTACGTCTTGTAGGATTGAATTTATATAAAATTTAGTAACGCAAACTGGTGAATAGTAACACAAAGTCTATCAGTAGTTGCCTAGGGTTGGGAGGAAGGAGAGGGAATTACAAAGGAGTATGAGAAAATTTTCAGAGTGATTGGTAAATTCATTATACTAGTTGTGACGATTGTTTCACAGGTTTATACATCTGTAAAAACAAATCAATTTGTCATCTGACAGTGATTAAGTTTTAAAAAAAGTAAAACAATTGAGGTGGACTCTGTTTCTCTCCCTTTGAGAGCACCTCAACTGAGAGACTAGGGCAGACTTGAAGTCGTGTGACCTCTGAGATTAGGTAAGGAAAGTCCATGCATTTTCTTCTCCCAGTTTATTTCAGTACATTCCCCTGTGGAGCTCTGAGCCACCATGTGAGAAGTGTAGCTGCCCAAGCTCATTGTGTTGGAGAGACCTTGTGGCAAGATGGCATGGAGAGGCTCGGAGGCTGTGCTGACAGAGGGATGCTCAGACAGCCTCCTGCTAACAAGTGTCTGAGACTGGCAGCTGACTGCAGCTTCAGAAGGGGGCTCCCAGAACCACCCAGCTGAACTCTGAAAGCCAATAAAAGAATGTTGTTGTTTTATGCCATTACGTTTCGGGATGATTTGTTACACAGCAACAGATGACTGGAATGCTACCTGTTCTCTATTTTCTATGTTAATAGTACAACTTTTGTTCTTTTCAGAAAAGATAAGGTACTAACAAAGAACTAAATGTGATTTGTGTTTTAGACATTTTTACAGCTTTCCAAATAAACAGATTTGAAAATCAGAAGAAATAATTTGGTTGGACTTTGTGGAGGAGACAACAGACATCTGGTCTGTCATGTCCTTCAAAGGTTTATCCCCTGGGAGGTGAGACAAGTCGTTTTTGCAGCAAGATGTTGTAGAATGTCTTCATGGAAGAGGAAGAAGTGGGGCTATAAACGATGAATTGTCAATATCAGTTATTCGAATGATTTTGAATTAACTTTCATTTTGTCTCAAAGGAAGATTTCTTTTGTGCATGATTGGCCTGTCGATAAACCTCAGGAATACAACCGAAGAACTATTTTTTGTAATCAGGCAATTTTCCTCCCACTATTTGTGTACTTTTTTCTTCAATTCAGGATTAGTTCCAAGTGTATGTATGTTGTTCAAACACTTTCTCAGCTTTACTCTGAAATAATTTAGCAATGGGACCATCTTAATCCAACTAATGTGGAAGTGAACAGGGGTGCTGCTTAATGCAATCATGTTGAGAGCTGATGGATTTGATATAAATATAAAGAGATAGCATTAACTATCTTTGGTCTTAAAAAAATTCCGATGTTTTCACATTTAAAATTTATATAAGGACAATATAGCTGACTTCGTACTTAGGTAATCCATAGAGTTTGCAGGAAGCAAAGATCTGGAATGTGTGGGGGCCCCAAAACTTGTGACTGAGTGTTTTGAAATCTGTTGGGAGCTGTTTAATATATTTTGAAAGTTTGTGTCTAGTGGTGTGCTGGAACCTGCATAGGATCAATTAATATCAAACGGTTTGGATTCCACATTCAGTGACACATTGAAAGCTTAAAACCATCGGAAACTTAAGACCAGCCATGGAAATTTAAGACCATTGGAAACTTAACACCAGCTTAAAACCATTGGAAACTTGGAGAAGCATGAATCCTATGTACTCAATTTTGATATGAGGACAATTAATGACAATGACATGGTGAGGGTGGAGGAAGGGGAGAGCAGAGAGAGAAAGAAGGAGGGAGGGGTGGGG
Source organism: Galagoides demidoff (assembly GCA_963574575.1). Lineage (NCBI taxonomy): Eukaryota > Metazoa > Chordata > Mammalia > Primates > Galagidae > Galagoides > Galagoides demidoff. The sequence continues at coordinate 70,710 of CAUYQV010040135.1, forward strand.
AAAGGAAAAGCAGGGAGAGAAGGAGGGAGGGGGTGGGGTCTTGGTATGTGACACACCTTTTGGCGGCAAGACAGGATTGTATGAGGGACTTTACCTAACAAATGCAATCAGTGTGACCTGGTTTCTTGTACCCTCAATGAATCCCCAACAATAATAATAATTTAAAAAAGAACATAAAGATTCGAAAACCTTGCAAAAAAAAAAAAGAATCGGAAACTTAAGATCAGAAGTATTTAAACCATGCAAATGGAAAATGCTATAAGTCATGCCTACTCTTTACCCCTGAACAAATTATTAAATATTTACAGCACAATACTGGTTATACCTCCAAGTCTTTAGATATAAATCAATTTCAGAGGGTTTCTCTGCTTAGAACTGGCTTGAAAGGCAATGAAATGTATTTGTAGGTGAGGTCAATGCTACATGGGAGGGGGTACGAGGGAATTCCTGGGAAGGAAAAGAATCAGATAATCAGTTCCAACATAGTATTTATCACTGATTTTGTATCTATGTATGTATATGTACATGTGTGTATGTATATACACACAGTGCCAAAAAATGTACAACATTTTAAGAGAGGAGAAGGTTGTATCAAAATTGTAATACTCCAGTCACATTTGACTTCTGCAATTACGAGTGATACAATACACCAGACAACAAACATTACCAGCATACATTGAGTATTATAATTTTAATACAGATTTTTCCTTTCTTTTTTTTTTTAAATTTATTATCATTATTATTATTATTGCTTTTTTTTTTTTTTTTTTGACCCAGGCCAGGTTTGAACCCTCTACCTCAAGTATATGGGGCTGGCACCCTACTCCTTTGAGCCACAGGTGCCACCCAATTTTTTCCTTTCTTAAAATGTGTGCATATTTTTCGTCACCTTCTGTATAGATGTATTTTCTTTTCCAGTTCCTCTCAGTCCTTGTGGGACAAAAAGATAACTTTCTGACATCTCCAGGAGAGGAAAGAGGGAAGTACTGCTAGTTATGTCATAGGAAATAGTGCCACTGGCTCCCAGCACACAACGAAGCAAGCTGAAATCTTCTGGAGGCGAAGAGTTGTAGGGATGAGAGGTTTGAAGGATGCAAGCCCAGAATGAGGAGGATGCCTGCCATGGGAGGTCCTACCACCAGAATACGGTCCAGGTAGTCAGGTGTGAAGTCAGAGCCAGTAAGTGCTAAACTAAACACCAGTGGTAAGAGTCAAAGGATACAGAAAGAACATTAACTGTAATTAGCTGCTAACGCATTTTTATATTCTCCTTTTAGTTAGTATTCTTTAAAATACAGTATACACTTTAATAAACATCAATGTTTGTGTATCACCCTTGGGAGGGGAAGCTATTTTCCCAGAGAAAACTAATAATGGGAGAGGAAGTGCTTCTCTGAATCCTGGAGTCCCCGCTGTGTTGGGGCATGATGGGAGCAGTGACGTCACCAGCTGTCCTAATGCTGCCTTCTAGGAAGCAGGTGGCCTCAGGAATGAACTCAGACCCACACAGCCTGACACATGATGGAGAGAAAGAATTAAATTGGCCTGCTTATAAAATAAATGTAATGCCACGATTTGAGAAAAAAGTATTTTGTGGGAGAATTGGACTGGAACAAAATGAGGGACTGGGGAGAACTAGAGCTAACTGAGGCTTTCTCCAGGCAGAGATGGGGATCCAGGATTTTGGAAGCAGGTTTGAACCTTCACCAGTGGTGAGTGGCCTTCAGTAAGAACCATGTTTGGATTTCCCAAATGTAGAACCCAGTGATACCCACTGTATTGCTTTCCAACTCCCTGTTAATTGGTTCTCAATTATCTCTACTTGACGAGTAGAAGCTCCTACTTGAATAAATTTATCTGTTGCACAATTGAAATTCATTCATCTCTAGACTTTTAAATAGGAACTACATCAGAAGATTACCAATCTTCACTGTGAAAGTACATACAATGCGATGATGTGTGTACAAGACTGAGGGTGTGATTTACAAACCTTTAGACAGAGTTTTCCAGTGCACAGACCTGGCAGACATCAGTCGTCCCCTCAGCTGCGTCTTCTCCAAGCACAGCTTCTCTGGGATCCTGCGTCCTGCTACACGCTGCTTCCTGCACCCGGCGCGCTCTCCACTTCTCACTGGCATTTACAGCGCCCAAGTTTGCATCACTTCAGGATTTCAATCATGTGCCATTTACCTTTTTTCCAAATAATTAAGCCCAAAATTATATCAGAGTTTGCTCAATCTGCAAAACTCAGATAAATTTGCGCAATTTGCTCACTCAGATAAATTATGCCTCTTGACTCCTCTGGTCAACCCCCCTCCTGGCATTTGCAGCTTCCCACAGGTGGCTTAGCTGTGTTTGTGCCCTCTGGCAGCCCTGGGAGGACCAGTTCAGCCAGGGAACTACAAAGAGGAAACCATAATAGATGATTTTTTTTTAACATTCCAACTTTAATAGTCTTCTTCCTTTTTTTTTTTTTTGTAAAAACAAAGTCTCACTTTATCACTGTTGGTAGAGTTCTGTGGCATCACAGCTCACAGCAACCTCCAACTCTTGGGCTTAAGCAATTCATGGCATCCCTGGGACTACAGTCACCCACCACAACACCTGGCTATTTTTTTATTGCAGTTTGGCCAAGGCTGGGTTTGAACCTGCCACCCTTGGTATATGGGGCTGGTCCCCTACCCACTGAGCCACAGGTGCCTCCCACAACTTTAATATTCTAGTATCTCTCTTGTGGGAAATAATATTTTTATATTTTAGACTGGTCAAAAGTAATATTTTGGAAATCAGAAAGATAAAAATAATTTCACTAATATTTAGCTAAGGTTTAATTTATGTAAAGAAATAAAAGATTACTCTTCTTATACATGACACCTTTATGCACAGGTGGATAAATTCAGGTAGATAAAAGTCTAGTGTGTTACCTTTATCTTTTTTCTTATTTGGAACTTGTCTTAATTTTGTAAATGTGGGAGTATTTGTTCCCTGCTTGGTTACTGGTGTAACTCTTGAGGACCTTTTACCACTTTTTTAAAGAGGATATATTTAGTCATTTTTGTTTTTCTTGAGTAAACTCTATGATGGTTTCCATGGTTTAAAAACCATGAAAAAAAAAAAAACGTGGCAATATCCTTCATTGTTGAGTTTGTGCCAAGAAAGATCATCTGAATTTATTCTTATTATGTCTATGTGTGAAGAAGACCCAAAATGAAAAAAAAGAGAGCCCAATAGTGAAAAAATCCATACTCCCAGGACTACACATTTGCGGTTTGCCTCTGCAACACCAAAGCCCAGTTTTATCCGCCATTCACTTACCTGGATATTCTCACCTCCTCTGCCCTGGCTCCCTGTGGCATCACCCCTCTCCACCCACAGCCCAGATTCAATCAAGTATTTCCCTGCCCACAATGTTGATTCAATAATGAGTATCTGAATTGAGCAAGTCCTGTCAGAACAAGGGACGTGGGCTTTGAAAGGTAATAGGGTAGAGGCTGCCCGTGAATAGAGCTAAAAGAAGAAATGTAGAGATAAAATCCCAGGAACAAGAAACTGAATTTTAATCAAATCATTTTGAACCCTTTATTCAGTCATATCTGCAGTCAGGATACATCTGAAATTTTGAGTTCTATGACTAGAGCTGAAGGCAGGTTTGTCATTCCGCCACACATGCTATACAAAAGATCCTGGCAGACTCCCTACCGCAGACTCTGTTTATTTTCTTAAATTTTAAAAATGAAATAACAGGAAAAATTAAAATGGTCTCTCCCTAGCCAATGCAAATTCTCAGGTAGAGCAACAATAGTAGGTTTTCCACAATGGCTAAAATGATTTTGTCGCGCTTTCATGCAGTCAATTTTGTGGTCGGTGGCTACCCACAGGCTAGAGGTCCTTTCTGCTAGACCCTGCTGGGTAGCAGAGACGCATAATATTCTTAAGACTTTACTCATTGAAGTTCATAATTGATGTGATTTGAAACATAGTGGTACTGACCTCACATGTGCTAAAAAACAAGAGTTATCCTAACTTTACCTTCACATCACTATTCTTATCTGGGTTATGAAAATGAAAAAAAAAATAAAAGGAGAAAAGGTGTTGTAAACACCAGAGCTATCATTCAACTTGTATATAAAAATGTTATGATTAAAGAAACTCAGTGTAATGTACTATTCATAGAAAAAATGTAAAGGTTGTCATTTTTTTCAAATTTTTGATTAAAAGTTATTTTTCTCTTTGAAAATGAAAATTGGTTTTATGTTCCCCTATCTGTCAAAGCCATTTAAGTAGATCGGGTTAGAGGTCCTAATTACAAGTTGTTGACAGCCTGCGTTCATCCTGATACACAATCTGACAGATAGACTATTTGTTTGTTTTAATTTAAAGATAATTTATTACCCATAAAAGGTAGGAGATTAATGGTCCTAGAAATTGAAATCAGTTCTCTATTTACCAACCAGAGAGAGTCTAATCTAGGAAAATCTATCTTACCATACCAATTTGTCTCATAGGTGAGAATGTATTTTATATACCACAATAATTCAATCCTTGGCTTTTCTCTTGAGATTGCCCACAAGGGTGCTAATTGCATTGGTGACTTGTGTTACACTCACATTACAAATTATTCTGAGTTATCAACATCATTTTGCATAATCAAACAGCTGGCAAAAACAATGACTTTTTGTCACTTACAGTACTACTTCTGTTTTGAACCAGGAGACTCTGTAACCTATTAGCAATTCCACCACCACTGAAGGCCCATTTCTTCTTTCAACACAAGACTTCGCATTTCACATTTACCTCTAAAGAAGCATTTGGCCTATTTATAGATTGGTGCCTTAAACTTAATCTTCTAGTATAAGATTATTCACCCAGACAGTGTTGAGCAATTTGGAAAAATCTCAAAATTGGATTGATGTTATTATTGTAAATAGACTTCAAATTTAAGGGCTTAATAATAATTTTACTTAACCAAAAGTTTCTAGCAATTTTACCTATATGACCTGCACACGTAGCCATTGTTGTGATACATTAAGTGTTTAAATCAAAACAAAATTGTTAAAAGTAAAAATCAGAAACCTCAATGAGAATAAAAAATGTGCAAAGAACATGAACAGGCAATTCACAGAGAATAAATCCAGAGATTCAATGAATATGAGAACAAGAAGTTAATGACATTAGTGATAATAAAATACTGGATACAACAACAGTGACAAATCACTTTTTCACTTATCATATTGTCAAAGATTGAAAAGCGCCAGAAAACCTAATATTAACACTAATATAATGCAGGTAGAAATATAAAATTTCACAATAATTCTATAGGAGAAAATGATAGCATTTATAAAAATAATTCTTTTAAAAGTATTTTTCACTTTTAGGAATTTATCCAAAGGAAACAAATGAAAGTGGTATAAAAATATTTTAACAAAAATGTTTGTAACTACACTAAGCCACAGACAGAAAGCTGCATTATTCTTGGTTTTATTTTTGTATTTCATCTTTGTGTCCTTAGTACCAAAGTTAGTATCTGGTATAGGGATTCAATATATGCTTAATTAATTATTTGCATTGTCAAAAAATTGCACTCCATCTGAATATCTAGCATTAAGATATTAAACAAAATAAATTATAGCATAGATTTACAATAGTTTATTATGCACCTTTAGAAAATAATAATGTCAGTAAATTTTTGTGGAAGGACATTTAAAATAAGTTAAATATTAAGTTATAACATCATATGGTTCTAATCTTATAAAAGTATATTATAAAATGTTCCCAGAATATAGTTTATATATGCTATAGTACTTGAGAATTTTATAGGTAAGTTATGAAATTCAACTCTTTTTGTATTCATCAGTATTTTCAAAACTTTATACAAAGGTTGTATATTAATGATATAATTAAGACAAAATAAGTGAATTTTTACAAAACCATAAAGTAAAGAAAGTTTTTCTAAGGATAAAAGGAGAAACTACAAAGGAAAAATTGTAGTTACATAAAAGTTAAAGTTTTCTCTATTTTATATCATTATCTATCATTTTAGTTTCAGGCTATGTTGGAAAAAGAGAGTCTTTGTCTTTTAGAGATGTATATTCAAGTACTGACAAGCGTTACAATATATGAGATTTTCTTCCACATATTTAGGAGTTGGGAGGAGGTAAAACAGGAGCACTGAGTGGAGGGAGTTTGTCATAACATTTGAGATGAGCTGGTAAACGTTGGAGCTGGGTGCTGAATAAGTAAAGTCTACAGGAGTATCTCTACTTTTGTATATGTTCTAAGGTTTACAAAATATAAAAATTTTAATACCATAAACAAAAGTGATGGGCCAGCCACTCGTGCCTCATGTCCGTAATCCTAGCACTCTGGGAGGCCAAGATGGGTAGATTGTTTGACCTCAGGAGTTGGAGACCAGCCTGAGCAAAAGTGAGACCCCAAATCTACTACAAATAGAAAAACTAGCTGGGCAGGTGCCTGTAGTACCAGCTACTCAGGAGGCTGAGGCAGGGGAAATCACTTGACCCCAGGAGTGTGAGGTTGCTGTGAGCTATGACCTCACAGCACTCTAGCCTAGGCACTATAGAGTGAGATTCTGTCTCAAAAAAAAAAAAGTGATAGAGAAATCATAAACTGGAACAAAATTCTGCAATATAAATAACAAATTAAATAGATTCTCAGCATATAATGAACTTATAAAGCAATGTAAAAGATTCAGCTGACAAAGAAATGATAATTTATGAAAGGAAAAGAAGAAATAGCAATGAAAATAATTAAATGCTTATATAATAGTACACAGTCCTTGGAGTATTTCAAAATCAGAGAAATTTTATTTAAAATGGAACAAAATTTCTCAACTACCAATACTGTGTTAAAATGACAAAAAATCTATTGCTGACTCAAGTAAAACATCAGTTTGAAATACTGTTGATGACAATACAAATTGATAGACTTAATGGTAATATATACTAAAAATCTTAGAAAGTTTACTATCTTGAGACCCAGAAATTTTATTTCTAGGAATTTAGACCAAGAAAATAAACATGGATACACACAAAAATTTATCCATGGAAATGTATGTATCAAAGTGATGTCTAAATAAAATAAATTAAAAAGATGCAAATAACCTCACTGTGGTGACTTTATCAATGGAAATTCATACTTTTATTCATTCCTTTATTCATTTTTTTCCCAAAACTATTCACTGAATTCCTACTAAATGTCTGGCACCAGTTAAGCAGTGAGGACAAAACAAAGGATAAAGACACTTCACCCACTCCTAAGAGCTTGGTATGTACTACAGCAAACATAAAATAGGAAGCTGCCCTCTCAGAGTGGGCAGGAACTTGAAGAGAAACTTCTCTGAAGAAGACAGGTGCATGTCCTACAAACATATGAAAAAATGCTCACCATCCTTAATCATCAGAGAAATGCAAATCAAAACTACTTTGAGATAATCATCTAACTCTAGTAAGATTAGCCCACATCACAAAATCCCAAAACCAGAGATGCTGGCGTGGTTGTGGAGAAAAGGGAACACTTCTACACTGCTAGTGGGATTGCAAACTAATACATTCCTTTTGGAAAGACATCTGGAGAACACTTAAAGAACTAAAAACAGACCTGCCATTTGATCCTATAATTCCTCTGCTAGGTATATATCCAGAAGACCAAAAATCACACTACAATAAAGATATTTGTATCAGAATGTTCATTGCAGCCCAATTCATAATTGCTAGGTCATGGAAGAGGCCCAAGAGCCCATTGATCCACAAATGGATTAATAAATTGTGGTCTATGTACACCATGGAATACTATGCAGCTGTTAAGAAAGATAGAGACTTCACCTCCTTCATGTTTACATGGATGGAGCTGGAAAATATTCTTCTTAGCA